>JXSR01S018092.1:24679-39554 GCA_000969725.1 Ophiothrix spiculata
CCTGATGATTTCACAGGACTTTCGTCATTAGCTTCAACGCTGGCAACAAGTTGCAGAGCAAATAAACGCTGGGTATCTGCCCGTTAATTTGTGCAAGTGGTATAGGACCCAATTTACTAGATTTAGGAACGAGGGATTTCTTAACACACAATTTAGGATATTGTGTTTGTCACTGTCTTTTTATTGGCGCATTAATATCTAAAATTGTAGATAACATATTTTTACCATTATTCAAAATAATAAAAAAGTGCTCCTATAGTGATTAACTTTATTATGTTATTCTAAATCCACTGGGACTCATTTGTAATTCAAAGTAATTTAAGTTTAATCGAGGAATTACTTTTCTACGTATTGAAATTACACGGGCGATACCGCGTATAAAGACCCCCTAAATCTGGCAATAGAGAGACATGTCCAACATCATCTGCATTGGTGGTTCTCCTAACCTGAAGGAATTTACATAGAGACCCATTCACAAATCGTGATGGCGCCCGACCACAAAGGAATTTTGCGTGGCAAATGTCAGAAACGTAGTGATTGTGATGAATTTTTGAAGGAAAGAGGATCAATTAAATGTGCATATTGCCATAATTTGTCCGACAGGAGTTCACATTCATGAACAAGGTACATATCTTGTCCTTGTCATTAAACCTTATAAAAAGTGTTTAAATATGGCACTTGTATTACATGTGAACATTATGTGTAGAGTTTGTTGAATTTGACTGCCTGTCATGCATGCCAGAATGCGTGCATGGCATTAAAACTATGTACCAAACTTATTTTTTTTACGCGAGGTATAAAAATAAGTTGTGCAGTTCCAGTAATCGGCTTGAAGATGGAAATGATGTTGGCCTCTTTGATGACGTAGTAGTTGCAAGAAAGAACACCCCGGAAAAGTGGGCATTCGGGCACGTGCAGAGGATGAGAAAAAAAGAGAGAGCAGTTGTTGACAACAAGAACCAAGTAAGCCTAAATGACATAAAAAGTAAAAAAAAGTTAAAGAAGTACTTGTCTAAGTTGATATTAATTATTTTTGTGATCCATCTCAGTGCCTAGTCTCGATGCCCTATTGTACATATCAAAGTAGTGGTTACTTTCTCTCTTCATGTTCTTTTGAATACTTTTATGGTAAGAATTGTGTCTAAACATGCCAAACTTGAAAGATAAAAATTCAAGGCTGTTTTTAGCATTAGTTTTGCCGTGAGTGGTGTCAGTTTTGTCAGAGTGCTAACGCCTAACATTTAATGCAGTAAAAAATTGAAAATGATTTTACCATAACAAGGAATAAGTTTTTGCTGATTTTCTCAGAACTTGAAAAGTGGATTTAGGCCCTTTTGGAAACAAACTCTTCATATATTCTATAGCTAGAGAAGAATTTGATGGCTGAAAAATACAGGCCAAATAACAATTTTTTTTAAATAACCTCTTTTTAAAGTACTAACTAAGCTACGTGTACATTACAAACTGAGCATTGAAAAGTCAAGCATCACACAAAGATCTATATCATTAAATGTGAAAATAACAAAGCGGGAATGGAAGGACTGTCATTAGGAAGAATTATATCAATCAATTTGATGCTACCAACAATATCATCAAGAAAATTCCCTCAAAAACATCTCCAAAACATGACCAATCCAGCAAGGGGTGTGTTACTGGAGTATAGTATGATAGGTATTTGTAAAATAAAAGTGAATCGAAGTATTTGATTTCATTCAACAATTGATGTCATTTAAGTATTGGCTCTTGAAAATATAAGTTATATCTTAAAATAAACTAACAAAATACATATACGGATTAACGTTTAAGTAACAAGGCATAAAAATAAAACAATTGATTTTGTTTCGTGATGTTGCAATACAAAATGTGAGCTACACATATGTGACCCGTCATATAGAAAGGTACCTTAAGGTCGGCATAGTAATTACGAGATACAGGCCATTGAAGCTGAGCACAGTAAAAAATCACGTTCAAGGTCGAATTTCTAATTTCATCAGAAACGTTACCTTTGAAGTGTATGCTATCATATTAATCAGGTTCCAACATCGAAAACATAAGACAAATGTTTTAAAAACCAATATAAAAATCCATTCTCCATTCAAGTTCTACCTGGACAGAAACTTTAAACTTGATTTTCTCAGAACTATAGTTTTCTGAATCAGCCGTATGCCTTTTACCAATATGGATGTAACTTTGCATTCGAACATCCAATAACCAAAAGCAAAGTGTCATTATAAAGCTTAAAATATATTCTTTCAGATGAGACCAAAAAATCAGTTTTCATTTTGGGACCCTTAAGGTACCTTTCGATATGATGGGTCACATATCACATTTCCATGAGGGAACCTCGTTAACACACATTTAATGGGAAAATAACAGAAAGGGAATGGAGTGCCCACAAATTTGATTTATGTGTTATCAGATAGCAACCAAATGATAATTGCTAGAATGTAATGGTCACAGTAATGCAAGATTGCAAAGTGAGGATATAACTGTCAATAATAAATCATGTATCAAACTACAAGAATCAAATTCCTCTAAACTTTTATACTCACTGTTATTGTATTTGACATTTAGTTAAAGCTAGGAGCAGACATTCGGATCAGAAAAAAAAACCTTGCTCATCAACAGCATACATCATGTACAGTGAATGCACTAGCACTGTTTGTTTTCACTGCAGTTCTGATTCACTGGAATTCTTCAAATTTTTTCCCCTTTGGGTGAAGATATGTTGTTGAAGTAGGTCTGCTCCTGGCTAGGTCTAGCATATAGTCTTACAGAATGATAGTCAGTGTACATCTCATTTTGAATTTTTACTTGCAGGTTTGACTTGGCCCACAATGGATGATTAAGTATAACTTCAGGTTATAAAAAGTTCAATCGCATGAACTTTACCTTCTCTTAATAGATGGATCCTCACATTGTATTTTCAAGATAGTCATTTTAAAAGGTTTGTATTACTGAGGTTCCATTGCATGAACACACGCAAAAAATACATAATGGAATGAATCGATTCTTCACATAACTTGGCAAAATATTGGTGAACCTAAACAAAACACATAAGAATTGGAAATGAAATTGGTGATGTTGAGATATAACCTGAGTACAAACTAAACAAAGGTCTTGCTAGTTATAGTAAGTGATACATTAAATGAACACTTGCAAGGCGTATTTTGAGTTGATAGATACAATGTGCAAGTTTATACCTCCATATTATATACTTTAGTACCTCAACATAATTAACCTATACTTT
Source organism: Ophiothrix spiculata (assembly GCA_000969725.1). Taxonomy (NCBI): domain Eukaryota; kingdom Metazoa; phylum Echinodermata; class Ophiuroidea; order Amphilepidida; family Ophiotrichidae; genus Ophiothrix; species Ophiothrix spiculata. The sequence goes on from JXSR01S018092.1 coordinate 27,930, forward strand.
GATCAACACCAAATAGGCAGGCCCCTTCACACTGTGAATTGATACAGATGAGCGTGGGCTTAGCTGAACACAGCGCAACTGCAGGAGACGCAGCGCCCATTGTACGTGTGACTTGCACGTCAGTATCTACGGAGTTCAAGTGGGATTATGTTTACTTGCGGATGAAGAAAAGCCTCATAATTCCCGCCTATTTAGTGTTGATCAAAGTATAAGTTACTCTGATACAAGTTGGTCTACAAAATAATATTTTTAACACCATGAGATAAATCCCCAATGATTGGTGTGTACAATACATTACCCTTGGTCACAGAAATATATTGGTTATAGCACATGTAAAAGACGTCATATTGCATTGGATTGCAAATGAAGTCATTCTGCAGATGAAATCTTGATGAAAGGCTCGTATTTTGGATTTTCAAGTCTGCAGATCACCTCACTGTACTGCACACTGTAGTACCTTACCAGCTGCTTAGTAGATAACTTTGAATGCATCTTCCTTGTAGGAGTACAGTACTAGTATAACAGAAGGCACACTGTGGAAAAAGAAAAGAAACTCAAGCTGAAAATGATGAATTCAAACTAATAGCTGAAAGCGGACCTACGTCATACGCAGCACAATGATCTAAAAATAACTTGCATTGGACTTTGTGCGCGGTGAAAACAATAAATACCTCAGTCAGACATCCCTTCATTTCCTTTCTTTTATAGCGAGAAGAAAATCTGTGAATTGATGAGCTGTTTGTCATTTTGTTGTGATTTGAATACCACACATCTCATATGATTTTGGAATCAAAATATTTTGACAATTTGCTAAAATCAATCAAAGTTTCTGCGAGCCGGTATTTTCTCCATTGAGTTGAATGGGAAGTCGGCAATTGTTTTCACCACGCTATTTGGACAAATGTCCCGGATGTAAACAAAACGCCCAGATGTCTGCTCCTGCCTATACAGAAATTTTCAAAATATAAGACCCTGTGGAATTGTCATCTTATAGACCTTTTCAAACCCCATTTGGAAATCACCAGAATATTGATCACATGGCCATTTTTTAAATTGCATTTCTGTTTTAGTGCATTTGAAGTTATTTTTCTATGATTAATTAGAATAACTTTAATCTGAGTATAGACCTGTAAGATGTTGAAAATTTTTTGTTGGCTGTAGCTGTAGAAACCAACCCATTTGATGATAAAAAGCTCATTGTAAGATTGCCAAGATGGCCGGGTTGATGCAGAAGAATTAAAACAAAAGGATAATCTGTTTGCCAGCTAGTTGTGCTTGCTGCAAAATTATCTGACCATGAATCAAAGGTCAATCTAAATTTTCACACTAGAAAATATTAAATCGTCATAACATTAAATCAATGTTGGTTAAGTCTCACAGATTTAGATAATCAATATCACAATTCCTTGTAATGAAAACAAAAAATCCATAATACAGGGGCAATGCCACCAACATCCAGGATTATTTTTTACATTATACAGAATTTTTACCTTAACATTTGTAATAGATTTGAATTACCTTTTATTCTTTTTCAGCTCCTGTAATACATCACATATCTTGACCAGGTATTTCTTATATCTGTGCTTGTCACACAGGGCTGACACACTAGCTTCATAGGCTTCCTCACCACCATCAAACTGTGCACAGGGAAAGATGTAAACAAAGTCTAGCAACTCGCCTCTAAATCGATGTTGGTCACCCAATTGAGTACACCATATATTTCTATTAAACACCCACATTTTATAAACAGACATTTATTAGGGAGCAATTTGCTAACACAAATCATCCTTTATAAAAGGTGTTTAAGGTTTAGGTAGAATAAGCTGGATATTTTTCTGACGGTTAATATAGCGATACTCGCTAAAAGCAAAAATACAAATGCTTTTAAAAATGATCATTCAAAGCCTATGACTATCCAAAGCTCATGGATAAGTAAATTTATGTTTTAAACTGAATTTTCGTTTTTCAAATTTTATGGGCTGGGCATTTAATAGACCATGGGCGTTTATAGGAACAGCAGGGACAAGGAATCATATTATTATTAAGCATGCATTTTCTAAAAGAATTCAATAAACACTCAGGAGCACCCATTTGACTTTGAATCTTATTTCTTAATATTGAACTTACATCTAATGTTGCTACCATGTTCTTCACTACATTAAGAGGTAGGTCAACCTGCAACAAACAGAATTTCATTATTTGTTTTAATCACACCAACTATCAATTATCAACAAACTTATATGTACGTACATAGAAATCACATTCATTATTGAACATATAAAGAAATCCTACAAATCTTAATATTGGAATGCAGCTGATGTGTAAAGAAAACTAAGTTTTAAACAAAAAATCAAACTAGCAATACCAAACAATGCATTTTTCTTATTCTTAAGTAATCAAACATATGCTACAGGTGTACACAACCAGTAGAATTTGTTTGGTAGTAAATTTAACAACTTCAATAACACTTATTTCAACTTTTGAGAAGAGATGGTCACAGCTGTGTATGTGACACATCACTGAGTTTGTCTGTGTATTTATTAACTAACAGCTCTAAAAATATAAAATCTTTATAACAATACTCGTAAATGAAACCCATGATACCCAAGTGATAATGTAAAAGTTGTTGTATTGCTCATTTTTTCCCAAAAAAATAAAACTGACAAAAGAAAATATTTTGTACAAGACGCCAGCTCATACTTTTTTTTAGCACCCAATTTGAAAACAGCCAGGAAACAGGCATTAGCAGTAAAATATTAAGCGCAGGATTGATTGTCCTACCTATTACCTATTTTGATCTTTTTACTTATCTGGTTGTAATATAAAAGTTTGACTTACTGCAACTACTTCTACAGTCACTTTGGTTGAAAGACACTCAAGTAAAGGCTGTATCCTGATTTGTATCTGTGTAGAAAAAGAACCCATCAAACAAACAGCTATGTTATCCTACATCATACAACTTTGAAATAGTTTACAGAAATGCAACAATTCTTTGATATAGTAAAATCTTGTAGACTACTTATGAGTTGTTTGATATGAATTTTCAAATCTATTGATTAAAAAGCCCTATAGAGCTGTACTGCAAATTAAAGGTCTTAAAATTACCCGAATGCATATTCAAAAGTTTAGAGAGCTACTAATCATTCGTGGACAACGTGCATGTTATCCTCTGTTGGTTCTTACACAATGTGGAAGATAAAGGTATAGAAGTCAGTAACAGTTCCAAGGTCATATAGGGATATCCAAAAATAAGGCAGTGTACTAACAGATTTGCTGAAGACTGGATTAAACCTGGCTCACCTGTCTATCATGTCTTTTCTTGAGACCTGGATCTAGCTTTTCTTGCTGGATAAATTGCACATTGTAATCTGGCACCTCTCGGTATTCACCTGATTTAGCGGAATTGCTTGTGGATGTATCTGCTATTTCTCTGTAAAGTCAATTGTAAAGATACAAAGTATTGACTTGAGCGAATTTATTCTTCAGTTACATTAAAATTGCCTTTTTTGTTTGAATTGTTGCTATATTCTATCAAAAGATGAGTGCTAAGTTAGGAAGGATCATATTCCAAACACCACATGTGGTGATATCCCTCCACTATCTTTAACAATCAAGCAATGTCATTTATGTTTTGCTGGACACTACATCCATACCATCGACCAACCCATCTCCCATTTCATTTTCTGGACTCCTCTGGGTGGGAAATCAAATAAAGGCAGAAGTTCCCTTCACTACACCAACACTGTCAACAGCGATCTCAGCCTAGATCTACAAGAGATCCAACAAATCATGCGTGACAGGGATGTCTGGTAGCACGTAGCCAGTGCTCCTTCATTCCATCCATGGATGACTGATGATGGTGATGATACTCAGGCCATGAAAAAAAAAACCTTCCTGTTTTACGGACAAACATTTTGTTGCAAATGTTGACACCTTTAATTTGAATGCACTATAATGAAAATATGTCAAATTTCAAAATTTTATACAACAGCCTATGATAAACAAACTTCTATACAAAACTTACACTTTGCAAAGTTTCTGTTGTAATGTTTCCACCACCTTGTCAAACACAACCCTAGATTCTGCTATCGTCCCCTTATCTTTATCAAAGGAACGGATCTTCACATTCTCTGTGTCCTTAAGTAGAACCATATGAGGAATGCCAAACCTTTTACACAACTCTTGGATTTCTTCAAGCGCCTACAGGAAATACAACATAACAATTATCAAAAAGTTAACATCAGGACACATTTGATTTAATAGACAAAATCAATGCATATTAACATTTGTTGTGTATGAATTATTCATGATTTTGGTATTAGTTTTGGCTAATTTTGTTGCTACCACAAGGACAAACATTAAATATAAGTTCATTTGTGTATTCAGCAAGATTGGGTTCATGGTTATGATTAGAAAATACAGACTAATTTACTTCCCTGTAGGGTGCACACCAGTAAATAGTTGGACTAAGTTCATTTGAATACTTAGCAAGATTGGGTACCTGGTTATGATTCAGAAATATGGACTAATTTACTTCCCCATATGGTCAATTGGTTTATGTACATTAATTGGCTGCTTACTGCATACTTCAAGGTTGATAAAGAATAAAACTGTATCACACAGGATGCCAGCCTGCAGTCCAGCGGCCCATAAGTATCTGATCGTAGGATGTTTTCAGGTCAACTCATACAGATAACAAATAACTAAAGTTGTATCACACAGGATGTCGGCCTTATGTCCAGCAACCAATAAGCCTCTGACCTCTCTAATCCAATATTCATGCACAGGTACTACCAATAGCATACATTAAAATATCACTTTCAGTAGGGATAATTACTTAAAGGTATCAGCCTGAAGTCCAGCAGCTCTTAAGTCTCTGACCATGGGACTTTTTCTGTATCACTTGCACAGATAACTACTCACAAGAGTTGTATCACAAAGGATGTCAGCCTTCAGTCCAGCTGCCCATAAGTCTCTGACCACTCTGATCCTATCTTTGAGTGAGCAGCTGCTGCCGATAGCACACACTAAAATATCACTCACAGTTGGGAGCTGTCAAAAACAAAAAACACAATTCATTTGTCAAATGAATAATCACTAATCTCATAAAATAGATTTTTTAATCGCAGTTTGCCTTTATTATCTATTTCTATGGAAACACGAAAATTGTATCTTTTTTCTTTTTACTCACATGTCATTTACCGGACACATTTTCTAGTACTCAAAATAAAGAATGTCAAATTCTTCCTTTTGATATTTAACACAAAAATACATGCTACTATAGCACCAAATATTGTGAAAAGCATGGTTAGAATATTCCAGTTTCTACGCAACCCATGCATATGCATAATTCTATATTTGAATCTTCTATTATTGAAATCATTAAATTTCCTACAAATCAAATCTGCATAATGCGTATAACGAGAGTGTTTACGATGACGAAAATGCACTGCATGTGTCTTGATTAGTTGTTTGAGGCGGTGATTGAGGCGGTCAATGAAGATTGGGATGACTGGTCAATTCCTCTTGTCGCAAAAATTTGATTTGGCAAGCGTGGTGACAATCAACTAAATCAAGCTTTGTGAGATGGAGAAAGATGTGTACAGCTCAAAGTACAACTTGAAAAATGTGTCTATGAGTAAAAAGGTGCAAAACATGGAGCTTGTTTTTCAGACTGACATCATTTATTTATTTGATATTTTGCTAGAAGGTCATAAAACACCTGAGAATGCAAATATCTTACCATATCCATGGCACCCTCATCTTGTTGAATGGCAGACACAATCCTCTCAAATGAAATGCTTACACCAACAGCTGTCTGCATGTGAATATTTTGACTTGAGGTACTGGAAAGTCTCTTGAACAATGGAATCTGCAAAAAATAATCATATTTATACTTAATCATTCTAATTGATACTATGTGTGTAGCTTAAGTCCCCCCATAAATATACAGAATTCAATAAAGGCATAATATGTGACCCATCATATCGAAAGGTACCTTAATACCGGCATAGTAAATTACGAGATACGGGCCATTGAAGCTGAGCATAATCAAAAATCACATCCAAGGTCGAATTTCTAATTTCATCAGAAACGTTACCTTTGAAGTGTACTCTATCATATTAATCAGGCTCCAACATCCAAAACATAAGATTAATCTGTTAAAAAATAAGATACAAATCCTTTCTCCATTCAAGTTTTACCAGTACAGAAACTTTAAACTTGATTTTCTCAGAACTATAGTTTTCTGAATCAGCTTGATGCCTTTTACCAATTTGGATGTAACTTTGCAATCAAACATCCAATTACTAAAAGCAAGGTGTCATTTTAAAGCTTAAAATATAATCTTTCAGATGAGACAAAAAAATAAATAAATCAATTTTCATTTTGGGACCCTTAAGCTGGCCCTTAAGGTACCTTTCAATATGATGGGTCACATATGATATCAGATACTTGAAAATACCACTATATCCTAACCACCTTAGGTAGCATTTCAGAACTCAATAGAAGTACAATTTGTTCTTAATTGATTTGTGCATATATAAGGGGTGTTCAATAAGTTTGTGGCCTAAGGAAGGAGATAAACTATGCAGTTTTATTAATATAATTAATATTAACTCGATTGATGAATTCTTGGAAAGTTTCAAGTTAATATCTACTTTTGTTTCTATTTTTCAAACAGGCACATATTCACTTATATCTCTAAAATGGCATATATTTCAGTTGTAACAAGATGGTTCGCGAACCAGTAGTCTCGCCTGTGTTATCGACCACCTACTCTGTTAATCGCCTACTTTGTTGATCGCCGACTTTATCATCCAGCATAATGGACCAATTTGACACCTTAACCTTTGAAATTTGACAAACTTGAAAATTTGACCTTTCTTTTGACCTTTGACCCCAAGGGAAAGGTCGTATGATTTTACAATTTTGGAAATTTGACCTCAGATGACCTATTACCTTGACTGTCCTTGCCCTGGGGTCAAGCACTATGGTCTAAGTTAGGGGTTCATGAGTTATGACCTTGACCTCAAAATGACCTTGGATGGCCTCAGGTCAACTTTTTGAACAATTTTGGAAATTTGACCTGAGATTACCTTTTGACCTTGACATTGGGTCAAGTACTTTCTATGGTCTAAGTTTAATCCATGTGGGGTCAGGTGTTCATGAGTTATGACCTTAACCTCAAAATGACCTAGGATGGCCCCAGGTCAACTTTTTAAACAATTTTGGAAATTTGACCTCAGATGACCTTTTGACCTTGACCTTGGGTCAAGTACTTTCTATGGTCAAAGTTTAATCCATGTGGGGTCAGGGGTAAATGAGTTATGAGCTTGACCTCAAAATGACCTCGGATGACCTCAGGTCAACTTTTTGAACAATTTTAAAAAATTGACCTCAAATGACCTTTTGACCTTGAATGACCTTCACCGCACCCCCAAGAAAGCGCGTCGCATGTGCTAATCCCGAACCCCTTCACGTCACCAAGTTTCATTACCATAGCCCTTTAGATTAGAAATTACGCAAAAATTATGCAAATTAGGTACTTCATATGCATAGTTTGCGTTTAAATTGTACACAGCGCCAGTTCAGCTTCAACCCTACCCACTCACCAAATATCATCAACATAGGGCATACGGTTTCCGAGATTTGCTCCGGACAAGAAATGCGGACGTCGGACAGTTTTAAGGAATGGTATGTTTCTTCCTGAAACATTTTCAGGCGAGACAAAAATTCATACAGATGATGAGAAAAATGAGGACATGCAGTTACATCATTCAGATTAGACTCCTTTAATGGTACTTGTTCAAATTTGATTTTTAAACTCTTTATCAATATCTCTTATCAAATTTCTAATATATCTATGTTTCACAAGAAACAATTTGTCATACCAATTTGTCGTATCTGCCGCCTGCAGCTAATACATCCATAGCAGATTTCTTCTTGCGATGTACTGGCTGAGCTAGAAATTGGAAGATCATTCCACTAAAGCACTGAATGTTGTAAACAAGACTTAAATTGATTATCATCTATGGGAGTAAAAACAAAAGAACAATATTTTTTTAAGTTAACATTATTTTGTTGAAAATAAATTTTCTTAATAAGTGCATGTGTTATGTGTTGAAATAATTATTGTTGTTTATGAAGCAAAACCAGTGATGTGATGTTGTATCTAGCTGCTTGAAATGTCATGACTTTACTAGAGTAAAAATCTATTGAAAGATACAAAGCAAGCCCAAGACTTCTTTGATATTATACTATTATCTATTTTATTTATTTACAACATTCGACGGAAAGCCAAACAAATCTCCATGCATATGCATTAAATTTAAGAGATGCCGCCATTGTGCAAAAGACAGAATATTAGAAAGAATTTATGATTTTTTTTAGATGCAGGAGAAAGCCTGCAAGGACATGTATATGGATCGAGAACCAAATTCACAAATAACCTTGGCCTGACCGGGAATCAAACCCCAGCTGCATTGGAGAAACCAGAGGGAAGAAACACTGAGCCAATCTGTCCCCAATTGTCTGATCCAGAACACCGCAGCCTGCGTTATTGGTAACTGTTTTAAGAATTTGCGTCCAAGCTTGCAATTAGACACAATTAAGATGGTTTCAGAGTAGCTGTCCTTGCTGTAGGCGACCAAGCTTTTAGTTGAGTCAGAACACCAAGCATTTGCAATCGAGTTGTTGTAATATAGCACGACACATTTGCACATTGAATTTATTCCAACTAAAAACGATGTGACTTTGCGACCATTGCGACAGGGTAATTGATATATCGTCTTGTCGTTAGTTGTCATCAAAATTTTGAAGGTGCAACAAGGTCGAGTCTGGGCACTTTTTGACGTCACACAGGTCGTACAACCCCAAAGACAGACACTCTGAAATCAGCTTAACTGTCAAGAAACCATTTTGACGCGTAACTGATATGGAGACATTTATGTAGTAATGTTGGTTTATACTTTTACGTTAATTGAATGCAGACCATGTCTAAAAAAATTTACCTCTTGTCTGATCCCAAAAACCTGAGCTTGTGTGATGATAGCTTCCAATTCATGTAGGCCTTGTTTCACTATGGAGGCAGTTGGTCCTTTACCTTTGGTCAGCTGCTTGAGTTCTCCTTGCACCTTGCTATATGGACCTTCAAGCTCTATATAGCGGTACAAGTTTGCAACCTAGAAGAAAATAACAAAATCGTAGGTATTCAAAATCAAAATGATGTGTCATAGCGACCATCATGACAAGGAAATTGATATGAGGCACATCTCATGATATAGAGTACTGTAAACGCCAATATTTCCGCGCTCAGCCAATTTTGGACCATTTCGCAAGTTTTTATTTTCGCGCATATGAATGTTGTCCGAGTATAGAATTCCATTTGCAACAAATACACATTAATTTTCGCGATTCATTTATTTTTGCGCTAATTCCATTTTGCGCGAAAAGCGCGAAAATAAATGTAGTGCGAAAAATACCACTTATACAGTACCATTTATTTCCATTTTTGTACCCAAAATAAGATTTGAAGTGATTTGAAGTATAAAAAAACCTTATTGCGTACTTACATCTTGCACAGACTACATAGCCTAGTCTGTACTTGTAGTTTAGTAAATCTTTCCATTTTAGCTTCACTCAGGATTGTATAGACTAAAAGATGCTTTGTCTTCAACAAAGTCACAACACAATGAAAACAGCATAATCATTGTGTACTTACATCTTGCACAGTTAGTGACAAACTAAACAGCTTAGTCTGTACTTGCAGTTAAATGAGTAATTCCATAAGCCTTTTTGAGGTATGGTTGACATTGCACACTCTACTAAACATCTTTTGCGTTTCCCGGGTTTTACCCAAACCAAAGTACGCCCTCTCCTATTGTTATCTTAATTTTACCAATTTGGAATAGCGTCCTCTCCTTTTGTGACGGCCATTCTTCTAAAAGGCTAATTATAGCTTTACTCAGGATAGTATACATTTTAAACCGCAATGAAGGGAGCATATATTGTGTACTTACATCCTGCACAGACAATGACAGACTACATAGTCTGGTCTGAACTTGTAGTTTAGTGAGTCTTTCCATTTTAGCTTCACTTAGGATGGTATAGACTTCATGGTGTTTATCTTCAGCTATGCCACAATGGTTTAGAATACCAGTCAGGAGAAGGGCGTGGTTCAAACGGATGGAATAGTTACGGTTCTATGACAAAATAACAGAGATTTAAAGTGTTTATATTAAATTTAAGGAATTGAGTAATATTTCTTTAAAAAAGTGCTAAAATTTTAGTGTTTTTGTACATAATTTACCCCATTTACACCCTCCTGTAAAAATCTGATCAAATTCCTGATTGGTGGCCTCCAATTGTATGGTTTTGAACTATATTGTGATTAAAAAGATTTTGTTATGGCTTACTGTTTTCAGTCAATCCTCACATTTTGCTTGTATATAATTAATAAGCTTTGTGGTCACCTGAACATTGCTTGAGTTGATATATGTTTTGTAATGAAAAAGACTGAAACAACATGCCTTTAATCATAAATAATTTTCAAAATTCCTGAAACTCTTTCTGAGGTTAAAAAGTAGGTCTTCAGGATCAAATTACATTGAAAGTAACACACCAACATACAGCGTTCCAGATCTCGCCTGCTGGACTGCATATGGAGGTCAACATTTTTTACTTTTAATTTCCATTTAAGAAGAAAGATAATATCAACTATGCACTGAAAGAATAACATCCTCCCACATGTACAGCCCACCAGATCATGTCTAGTTCACCACTACTATGGGTGATTGGACAGGGTTTTTTAAACAAGATAGAACACAACATTTTGTAATTCTAAAGGTAGTTTAAGTTATAGCATAATTCCTCATGAAACACAATTATCATCTGATGAGAAAATTTAAAGCATCTTAAACACAACTCAAATCAGCTGAACATCATATCATATACTTTTTCGTCAGATAAATTTCTGGAGCTGTAAATTCAAAAATAAATAAATTGTAAACCTTACCTGAAGTGAAGGAAATTCATCAACGATCTCTGACACAACATGAAGTACTTCTGCATCGGGGATAAGGCTAGCAGTGTTTGTTGTGACAATATCAAAAGCGATCTCAGTCAATTCACGTGGATGAGATCCATAAACTTTCTTCTCCCTGTAAACACGCTCTATGGAGAATCTGCAAAGAAACATATATGCTTCCATTGTGACTATAATATGGACTTCCATACATTCTTAGAATATCTAAGCTATTCTTATTGTAAATGTACAAATGCTCCCAGATATGTGTGTATTATGCTGAAGTTCAACAATGCAGTGCTTAGTGAAACTGGGGACTTTGAATCAAATGATGAGAATAAAAAAACAACAAAAACTTAGCATAAACATGTTTTTTGCAGTAGCTACTGATGTTTAGATCCTGTCTCTATAGTACACATGTTAAGACCCCTATGCTGGACCTATTGTGCACTTTTTGATAAAAGCATGAAACTTTGCATACAGCTAGTACATACCCCAAGGATCATTTGTAGACCCAGACCCAAAAATAATTTGACCTCTGATGACCTTTAAAGGTCATTGACCTTTTTAGCTAAAAATACCATATTTTGGGACTTTTTCAA
>JXSR01S018093.1:0-10267 GCA_000969725.1 Ophiothrix spiculata
CTGCAAAGTTATGTTGACCAGTCTTTCACTGCGATAAATTCCGTGAAAATCAGTTCATTCCTTTAATATAAAGGTTACAAAAAGCAATAGAGACAACGATTAAACCAAACATTTGATTCGTTTTAAAGCAGATTATGCTCGTCTCAAACGTTCACATTGCATTGTTCATCTCGTTTAGCATGTTTAGCTGTGCATTGCCAGATAGTTTTATGTTAATTAGCACCGTTGTTTGATACAATAGTATATGCACATAATTTGTGGCGCTCTATATACATGTACGGTTGTATGCCAGGCAGAAATGCAACAGTCAAACTAGAAATTTAATTTTACTCCCGTCTTGTTTTAATGGAAAGAACGAAACTCACAACCGATAAAAATCACTTTTTTTTGGGCGTTATGGTAAATTTTTGCAATTGATTATATTCATGAATGTCAATATAAAATTATATCATTTTCGCTCATAAAAAGTCACATTTAAAAATCATTTGCACCTTGAATTTCCCTTATTCGGCATTCAAAATTTACCTATTCATTCTCAAGAGTTGTGGTTGTACTTTATAGATGCTTTTGCACCCGGTGGCTATAGTGTAATATTTTCCAATAACGCTCGGGTAGACGAAGCAATGAGGATTAAATGCCTTGCCTAAGGACATAACCCGTTGGCCGTAGCGGGGCTCGAACTCACGACCTACTGATTCTGAGTCCTGCTCTATTCCACTAGACCACAGCAGGTATACTCGTAAACAGGAAAATCTTCTAGACCTTTACCTGTCTATCCAATTTATATCTCTTATTTCATATAAAACCCTAAACGTGTTAATAACGTCATGTTTCACCCACCATAAACAAATGTGTCAAATTCAAGTCTGAAAATACACTCAAGTAAGAATTCCCCAGAGGAGGTTTTCAGAATATCCCACAATGCATTATTCTGATACACTTAGATATAATAGGCAATATTGGTTTTCTGGACAAGGGGCTCTTAGGAATTAGAGAATTCCATTGAATTGTTCATGTCTTTCCAGGGATGTGTTTCTTTTCACAATAGCCCAGTGTTCACCCACATTGCTGACACCTCAAAAACGTCATAAACCTGTCCAGAAGTATGGGACTTGAATTGGATTTGCAGGTATATTGTACAATGTTGCATTGCATCGTGGGATATTGTGAAAACCTCCTCTGGAATGTCGAAATAATATAATTATACTGCTTGTATATTCATTCAAATTCATTTGTAGAATTCGATCATTAAAAAAACACATTACGTACTTTTAGCCCGTACGTGGCGCACATATCCTAAAAGCTCCTTATGAGATTACAAGTTTCCTTCTTGGCATAATAGTTATATGATTACTACTGTTAAGCACTTTCATCTTTTGTATTGTGTGTCCGTTATACATGATCGCACGAGGAAGCAAAGGATTTACATTGAAAAAAATGAATAGCGATTTTTGTCACTTCGTGTTACAACTGATTGAACATTTGAATTTGAATAGAACTGAGATGTCGGGTTTTCCATTCCTTTATCGAGTATTTTGGGTGCGATTTCTATAGCGGGAATCTGAGCGTCATGATATAAGCTAAAGGTGCGTTTACACTGTGACGACTTGGGGGTAACGACAAGCAACGTACCTACGTATTGCAGTTTTTAACTATCCGCCCGTCATCGTTACTTAAAGTCCGGTCACGCTCACACAATCTGCTAGCCACGCACACTATTGGTACCATCAGTCGTTTTTGATCAAAGCGCTTTACATTTATTCCGTTACCAATAGAATATAAGCAACTTACGCGGCTGCCTTACAATCACGGTGCCTATTGAGTATATTCCTAGTAACTACCCATGATAACGCTTGGGTCGACGAAGCAATTAGGATTAAATGTCTTGCCCAAGGACATAACCCGTTGGCCGTAGCGGGGCTCGAACTCACGACCTACTGATTCGCAGTAATGCTCTGTTCCACTAAACAAAACGAGCTCCACATTGTGCTACTTCAATCGATGAATGATACACCACCAAGTTCATTGCCAAGGAAAATGGCTTGTCCACCTTCTCCATAGTAATATGGGTATGTTAAAACAACGTCGGGTAATTTCGAGGCATTGTATTGAATAATTTCCAAAATTACGTTTGCATAACATTTTCCATTCCAAGACAAGCAAAGATCTGCATAGGAATAATTGGAACCGCCATGTTCAATCGTTATGTCCGTTACAGTCGTATGGAGATCAAGTGCATCTTCTATGATACCTTTATCTAAAATATTGTTACCTTCTAAGGGTTGCAAAAGCAATTGACAATAGAGTCCAAGACGTGTTCGTTGATAGTTCAAAAGATTGTCATCTCCATATTCAGAACACAGGTTTTCAATGTTGCGTCTGTCGTCAAGGGATTGTGCGTTTTGTGGCACATAGAGAACTTCAATGTCACTCTCATTTGTCATAAAAACGAACCCTACACCGAGCACTGACGCAACCATCAGTGGTACAATTAAGAACCACCATGGATGTTTTGAGATGAAATACCCATATTGCTGGAAGACGCAACGGAGGCCACGCTCGAAATAGTTCAGATTCATGTCGAAATGTTCTGCTTTCCTGTGGAAGAACAATTTTGAGAAACAATAATAAATTTCAAATGCAGCGTGTGATAATAAATGGTCGGAGTCATACAAAAAGTGAGTTCTTTGGTCAAATAAGCCGAAGGAAGCTGCAACGCCGTAATGCCGGTGTGACATCGGTACGACACCGATGAATGCTTGTGATGCCCGGTCGGACCGGTGATTATGTGACCATAACTAAAGACATCGTATACGAGCCGCAAGATTTTAACTAAGAATTAAATTCTTGCGGTATGCTTCCGGTGTCTCTACGGCTCACGGACACCGCCCGGTCTCTGCACGGACACAGGTCGGTCTACGGCCTGTGTCCGGTCGGCATTTTTTTGAATTCTACCCGGTAAGACGCCGTAAACACATCGTAACCTCGCTGCAAAGTTATGTTGACCAGTCTTTAACTGCGATAAATTCCGTGAGAATCAGTTCATTCCTTTAACAGTTATTATAAAGGTTACAAAAAGCAATAGCAACGATTAAACCAAACATTTGATTTGTTTTAAAGCAGGTGATGCTCGCTTCAAACGTTCACATTGCATTGTTCATCTCGTTTAGCATGTTTAGCTGTGCGTTGCGAGATAGTTGTATAATTAGCACCGCTGTTTGATACTATAGTATATGCACATAATTTGTGGCGCTCTATACATGTACGGTTGGATATACATTTAACCAGGCAAAAACATTTTTTGGCGTTATGGGGAATTTTTGCAATTTATTATATTCATGAATGTAAATATATAACTTATATCATTTTCGCTCATAAAAAGTCACATTTAAAAATCATCTGCACCTTGAATTTCCCTTATTCGGCATTCAAAATTTACCTATTCATTCTCAGATTCAAACATCTTTTAGAAATGAAGTCTTACCTTTTAGATCGAAACTCCTCACAATCTCATCCCGTGTCCTACGCCTTTTACTCATGAATCATGATAAATTGTTATAAACCCATAGTCTGTGCAAAACAATCATGTTTCTGTACTTTGAACCATACTACGACATTTCGTGATCTTGGTGCAGGTGTGGTTCAATTGAAAGCTATTAATGTTACATTCAAGATTAATAAATAACGAATACATAAATGGAAGATAACATAAAATCTAAGGATTTTATCATTAGTTTTCCTGACGTAGTAAATAAAAATAGCAAGTCATTTCAACATTTTGTCCTGATCTCGTGATGTCACACAACAATAAGTTTTTCTTGTTTTCTATATTCTACTTGCTGATATGGTTCAACGAGCAACTTTTCATATGTTTCTGTTTTATTTTTATGTCATATTCAATATTCATTGTAATCACTATCAAACCTTTTAACCAAAATGCAAATTTACTACCCGCATTTTTAGTATAGAAACAATGTATTGGGACTGTTCTCACCTAACACCGCCCTGGAAGGTTAATAACTAGAAACGTTTTTCGCGGTGTTTAAATATTTTAGGCAATTTTGGTAGCTCAAAAGAACTACTATTGAAATCATCAAATTTCTTACAAATCATGAACATCTGAACGCAATAAATGTGTAGAGTAATCAAGCGTATCACCTTGCGTAGTATGGAAGACTTATCTTTTCACGCAATTGCGGAGTTCATCAATAACAATCCTAACTATTTTTTAATCATGAAAAGATAAATAGTTCCCACTGCCTTTGCGGGGACTCGAACCATGGATTATGGCTGGGGTTAGTCATGCATTACGAAGCGAGCGCTCTACCGCTGAGCTGTCAAGGCAGCGTTGAGATGGTGAACTAAAATCTAAAACATAAACATTAGAATGCCGTATTTTTCTTTTGTTTACATAAAAATTGCAATTTTTGCCACATTGGAATGCTCAATTTGTAAGTAAATTATGCGAATGCGTATATCAGACAAAATGTATATAATGTATACTAAAATCAGGCTATTCACAGCTCGAACAGAGCGAACTCAGAGTCAAAATTCACGCCCGGTTTTTCGCGCAAAACAACGCGGGTTTGTTACATTATCATTCAAAATCAACTCAACAAATTTGTAAAATATTATTTGTAATTCAATAAAAAGTATCAAGCCTACAATCTGTCAAAATTTGAAAACAGGCGAATCGTTCGAACATCATAAAATGTTTTAACATTTTAACCTTAAAAGGTTTCGGCGAAAAGGTGTAAATTTTTCGAAGTAGTTTATTGACGTAATTTTGACCTTGATAATGGACGTGAAATCACTACTGAAGTATCATGTATAAACTAGAGACTCTATTACATATGTACGCCAAAAATAGTATTATTCTGATATGTGTAAGTAGGTAAAAAGTTGCAGTAAAATTGCCGTTGGCAAAAATGGCACCCATTTGGGGACTGTAGCCTTAAAAGGCTTCGCTATCGCTGCATAGTTGCACACGAACACGTTCTCGACATACGCACCCTACAGATTTGTTTTGAGGAAATGTACCGTATTTATTTATTTATTTATTTATTTCACAATATTTGAACAGGGTATTCTGCTCAATAAAATTGATTTTCAGCAGAGCCCTGCTTAACACATAAAACATGAGTTAAATATGTTAAAAAGAATACATGTATGCTTTTAAAAGTAATTATATACATCACATTATTTGTCATAAGAATAGGAAACTTTAAAAGACATAACATAATAATTGATCAAAATCCAAGTGCTAAAAATGAATATAGTAAACAATATACACATTTTCTTTAGAATATGTAAACGTTAAAAGACATAAAACGTATAAAAGTAACCTTTAAAACATATTATCAATATACACATATTTTTACCGGTAAAATAACATGTCTAAAACATATTTACAAATATTAAAACATAGCATACAATTTAATACAGAGCAAGATGAATCACAAAAATAAAACAAAATTTACAATTCAAGATCTTTTTTAAAATTGATTTTGAAAGACGTAAATGTATTGCTCTTCCGTGTATTACTTGATAAAACGTTCCATAGAACTGAGCCCTTAAAATGAAAAGTATTTTTACCATAGTTAGTATTGCACTTTGGAACATAAAAATTTTCAGCTTTGCTTTGGCGTGTACACAAAGAATGTATATCATGAATGTGATTAAAAGATCGTGACATATATGAAGAAGCAATGCCATGTATCGTTTTGTACATCATGCAACCAGTAATGAATGAGATTCTACTTCGGACATCTATAAAACCAAGTGATCTTAACATGTTATTTATGGGTGTTAAAAATGGTGCACTTAAAATAATACGCATGGCAGTGTTCTGCAACTTTTGAAGCTTGTTTAGATTTTTGGCACCGCAGTTGCTCCAAACAAGAATGCCATAGTCCAGATGCGGAATGAACATAGAATTATATATTGTAATAAGTGACTTATGTGGAACAAAAGGTTTAATTCGTCTCAATATTCCAAGACTATTGCACAATTTCCGGCAGACATTATTACCATGATCATCCCATTTCAAGTTTTCATTGATTGTAATACCAAGATATTTGAAACACTTGACTTTATCAACAATTGTATTATTCATTACTACATTCAAATGGTTAATTTTACTAGTTTTCATTGGAGTTCCCAGGAGCATAACCTTGGTTTTGCTGACATTTGCTTTCATATTATTATCTTTGAGCCATTTACAGAGAGATACGAGGTCTTCGTTAAGAATATTTTCAATAACATTTACATCTTCATGACAAAAATAGATCAGAGTGTCATCAGCATACATATCAATAGTACAATTTAAAACAATGAGAGGCAAATCATTTATGAACAAAAGAAATAATAAAGGACCTAGTATAGATCCTTGGGGAAAACCTGTAATGATTTCATTAATATAAACCTAATAAATAATAGATATGATCATTGTTAATTTAATTCACTCGATGTAAGTTTATAACAAGAACCTTGTTAGAAATTGGCAACTATGCAGTGATAGTGAAAATGCAGTGCGTGTATGACATATGTGTCTTGATTGGTCGATAAATTCCGCGATCGCGTGAAAAGATAAGTCTTCCATACTACGCAAAGTGTTACGCTTGTTAACTCCACGCATGTTCATGATTTGTAAGAACTTTAAAGACTTCAATAATAATTCTTTTGAGCTACCAAATACTTGGCTCAACAAGTCTTCGTTTTTTTTTAAATCAGATATATAATTCCAATACATTTTCTTATAATATGCGCTGTGTTATGAGGTAGGACGAATCTGCGTTACACACCGATGTAGAATGGAATTTGCGTGTCCTTTCTTTTTAACGCATAGCAATTATTTTCATGTGTTAAAGTCCCGGTAAACTATATATCATTGTAAAGCTATGATTGTAAGGATTGTCGGCAAACCACAAAAAAGTGGATATACAGGGTGAAACAAATGTCATATAGGGTGTAAGTATAGAATTTCATGCAAAAATAAACCATAATTGACTTCATCATATCTTTATAACTGTATGTAATTCAATAATCTGACCCTTTGATATATGAAAGGGGTGCTATATTTTAGATAAACCAAACTTGTTATAAGGAATTTGCTTCTGTACTGAGCTATAGTGTGATCAAATATTTCTTAAAAGTCAATTGGAATCCATTACTACAAATACCAATTTATATGACTTCATCCAAAATGTCTTTTCATAATCATCCACATTTTCTTTTCATAATCACTGATTTCTCATTTGTTCATATACAATAACCCTTCAGGTAATAGCCAATACTTATAATGCACCGTATAGTCGCTTCAATGCATTGTAAAGGATGCTATGGTTGTTGCAAGTATGTATGCATTAATACATACTTTCTACATCCATAGCATCCTCGCATCCCCACACAGTGCCATTTGAATGCAATTATTTCAAAAAGTAAAGAATAATTGAATATGAAACAATGGGGACTTATAGCCGGATAAATTGTCAAGGTTATGGTCCATAAACCAAATCAATTGACCACTCCTATCTGAAATTATGGTAAAAATACTCCTGATTTTTACCTAAAACTGTAACGCCTCCACCCTACATACCTCACCTAATGACACAAGGCCAATATCGGATGCTTGAAGACGAAAAATGAATACACACACTTGTATTTTGTTTGATGTCAAATGTTTGGTGCCTTTTTGGTGGTTTATTCGTTATTGATTAGAAGATGCATTGGACTTAATGTTATCACAAAGACTTGTTACACACAGTTATTGGTAGCTTAGAAAGAACTATATCCTGACTTTTTTTCTTTAAGCTGTGCTTATTTTTCTAAGCCTTCTCCTATGTTGGGGAAGTTAGGCAGTACAGTATGCATCCCTTGCCAACGATTTTACAAATTAGTTAACGGCTAGACCAGGGCAGGGGTTCTCAATTAAATTTGTTTGCGGGCCATTAAGGACAAGTGCCAGTTCAAAAATACATCTTGGAGGGCCAAATTAAGACCTTTTTCAATGCTTTTCCTATATACTTTTGTATTCTAGAGGCGATTGAAGGGCCTAATAAAAGTAGTTCGCGGGCCGGATTTGGCCCGCGGGCCGCTATTTGAGAAGGCCTGGCTCAGACTTTTCTTTGTGTGAACGAAATGTAGAGTTAAGTTGTACTTCCGTGAACATTTTCTCTCGTAAAATGACAGCGTTTCTATTATATTGTTCACCGTTAGAAGAATGGTTACAAAAACTGAATTTCACGGTAGATAGCATTACAAATCGTAAATCGTTTGTAACTGGTTTACAAAATTGTCATTTCGCTGCGTCAAATGTTTTGTAAATATGAATTGACCTCACAATAGGCTTACAAGGACTGGTTGACGCAATAAAAAGGAATAACAATTTACACATATGCTTTTAGTACTAAAATGTAGGTTCAATGTCATATGAAACGATAACCCACTCGACTCAAGAGGTCTAAGTTTCAAATTTCAGCTGAATCGGTCAAATTATTTTGATTTTATGGGCTATTTTGTATTTCGGAACTGGCTATAGGTTACTGCATAGAATTAATTATGGTTACAATAATTAGACACATTTTCATACATGCATCTCCAAAACTGAGCATAACTTAGCCGGGAAATAAATTTTACATGGGTTATGAGAAAAATATGAGGAACATTCTGGTACCAAAACCTCAAAAAGTTTTGAAAAAAAAAGTTGAGGCAACCGGACCATGCTCCTTTATTTAATCCCGTGAATTTGGAGTGTAATTAATTTCCCGCCTAGCTTTATTGATTCCCTTAGATTATCAATAGGGTCCTTTTAATCCTCTCTTCCTTGAGTCCCTTCCATTTTTAAGATAACTGCCATATATTACCAAAAAAAACCCACATATTCTGTCCCATTGGCAGAAATTCGACGATGTTTTATTTTGATGTTGAAAGATTTATCCCCAAAGCAGTATCTATATTACTCTTTAATCAATTTTAAAGAGGTTGTGCGCTATTTGCTTCGTATTGTTTTAACAAAAGCATTGTAAAATCTGTTTACATTCAACTTGGTTGTATTTCACTGCACTGTTTTTCTTATTTTAAACATGCATTTTTTAAAAAGTAATTAAATTTGTTATCATTTTCAGTAAACAAAATTAACTGATTATATTAATAATAATATGTTATTTATGGGTGGTTCTTCGCTAAGTGTCTACTTTTGGCTTTAAAAAATGAGAAAAAAAGTTTTTAAACATATTTTTTTCTTGGAATGTGTTCACAATAGTGCACAAATACTAGAATGAGCACTCGGCGTGATCTTTAGAAGGCTCAAATAATTTTACGCGACATCTAATTTTCAGTGTTGTAGCATAGGGAAAACCATAAAAAGTCATCTCCATAACACTATTTGTTATGGAAATGACAATCAGAGAGTAAATGTCGAGCTGAGTAAAATCAACAACATATCCTCAATATCTTAACACAAATGAAAAACCTTTGAGGGAGGTTCTTTCAAATGGAGAAAACCAGATTGATTATGACTCTGATTTTATTGCCATTATGAACATCTGAAGGTGTCAAGAAATCATTTCCGTAACGGTAAAAAGTTACGGGAATGATCGTTATGGAAATGGAAATGATGGTTCAAACATTTAGACCAGCATAACGTCTCCCGAGGGCGATGCCTAGCGTGATTGTTTACATAGTAGGATACAGGGCACAGTTCTGTTTACACTGCCAATCAAAACAGACATTACTTTCCTATATTTATTGTGTTATACAGCGTTACGAAAATGACACTGAATAAAGGTAGAATAAAGGTACTCTCCCTCATTTTGGCAAACAACATTACATCCTGCGTCAGGAAATATAATGTTACTTTTAACCAAAATAGGCAAAGTGGAAATTTGATCGTGACTTGGAAGACCTATAGACATGCGCATATGAGAATACTAGGGTACCCTTGTATTAAAATAAAAGGCCCGATGGAGTACAAACAAGATCATAATCGTATACGTCAGTGACCAGGCTTTGCGTTTGAGGGCTCTGAGAAGAAATCCTATTGTAAATCACAACAGACCTAGAAATCTAGAAATTGACTGCAAAAATGTTTACTTACCGAGTGGAAGGTAAGTGATTCTGGTCTTTACATGTGCAGATTTGTTTACCACGTGTATCAAAAAAAATTGTGCACGGATTAAAACTGATTTTGACCTTGATAAAAGCACCAAATCATAATTTTCTTGTTATTGTAGTGAAGCAGATTAAATAAGCTTTCAAATGCAGAAAA
>JXSR01S018093.1:10492-20750 GCA_000969725.1 Ophiothrix spiculata
TACCACAATTTTTTTTAATACACGTGGTATATGACAAGCAGGCATATTAGGTTAAGAGCAAGATGTCGTGAAAAAAAAGGCGTTAGCATTTCGTGAAAAAAGCAAGTCACCTTTATAGGCAACTTCAGAGAATAATGATCATAAACAACAGAAAAAACAATGATGCCAAAAATGTAGCCACGTTTGGACTGTTTTATACTAGTAGTCCATTTTCATTATGGACCCCTAAATTCCCCCAAAATTTGTAAAATAGGCTACTTTTTACATTTAGCTTCCAACAAAATACACTAAACGACTTCTATTTTAGATCGTATTAACACAAGGATAAAAACCTGATAAATGTATTCAATTTTTGCAGCCATAAAATTTAAATTATGGCTGCAAAAATCATGTGCTTTATCAGTGCTCTAGTCGAGGACAAGGTGTCCGAGACCAAGGCCAAGGCTTAAGGATTGGTGTCTAAGACCAAGGCCAAGGACTTAGTGCCAGAGGCCTAGGACTTGGGTCTCCAAGGCCAAGGACCACACTCTTAAAAATGTTTTGCTCTTTGTTGAGTAAAAAGGTCACAGCTCATTGTTGAGTAAAATCTTACTCAACATTGAGTAAAATATTACTCGGTTGAGTCTATATTACTCAACGTTGAGCACATCTTACTCAATGTAGAGCAAAGTTTTCCCAACGTTGAGAAGGACTTTACTCAACAAAATGAGCTGTGACCTTTGAGTAATTTTTTACTCAACAAGAGTAAAATAAAGAATTTTCGTAAATAAGGACTCAACCTTATTACGCACTCATTTGTACTACATGGGGTGTTTCGAGGCCCAGGGGCACCGTCATTGCTAGGTGGACACCATGCTCATACATGACCTTTCAACTTGGACCCTAAACAATTTAATATCCTTCGTTTCTAGTGCCTAAAACAAGTACTTTGTCATGCTTTCCCCATTTGTTCAAATAAAGTCTAAAAACATGCCCTTTTCATTTAAGCCTTCATCAGTGTTTTCTTCAGGGGCGCAGAAACCATGTAGGCCATGTTGGCTTTGGCCGCACCACTTTTCAGCCAGGAAAAATAAAAATAAATTAATTTCATGTGTTTTATTATTGTACTAGCCTCATTAACCATAAATTAGTAGGTACTGCTTGTATTCGTTTTTAGTAAAAACTTTCTTCAGTGGCTTAGTTGTTTACTTATTTTTGATAACTAATGGGTCACAGGCAACACCTACTTTATTTTCCTTCCGAAGCTCCTGCACACAAAACTTTTGATGAGTCACTGTGATGCACTAAAATGAGTCTCCAGTTTGTTCGTCAGGTGAAACGTTTCGTGAACTAAACGAGTCATAAAAATGAGTCAAATGACCCAAATAAATGAGTCATTGGATATATGACTCACTTACATGACTCATTAAATTCACGAAATGTTTCATCTGACGGACAATCTGGAGACTCATGCTGATGAGTCAGCCGACTTATTTTCAGATTTGATGAGTCAAAATGACTCATTTAAAAGAATTTGCCTTTTGTCAGGTTTAGTGAAAAATTTGTCCGATAAGTGAGTGGAGGATGTTATCCGAAAGGTTTTGGTGACTGTAGACACAATATTGCCCATCATCAATATAGTAGACACTAATTCCGAGTCAAATTCCGAGTCGTCTCTCCCCCACCCCAACGAATGATTCCTTGTCGCGTAAAAACGCAAACGACTTAATTAAGGGATATGGGTTTTTGCAAGTTTATCATTTGCAGTCATTTTAGCGGGGGAAAAAGTCGTAAGTGCCGCCTTCAGGGGGATCAGGGTGTCCCGTCAAAGGCGGAAGGTAAGGGGTGCCACCTCGTAATACTTTAAGTCGCCATTTTGAAATATATCTGCATGATATGGGCCTAAAACTTGCAGAACATCTTTATCGATAATTAGGCAAAAAACGGGTATAATTAATGATAATAATTAACAACATTTCTAAAGCGCAAAATACTAAGGTTTCGATGCGCAAAACATACAATACTTTACACAATACTTTACAAATACTCTACAGAAACCAAAAAAACAAATTTGCAACAAAGAAGCAGTTAATGGAACAAATGAGTTTTAAGAGTAGCTTTGAATTGAGAAACTGAAGCAGCAGTGCGGATAGCGTGAGGGATACTGTTCCAGAGCTTCGGAGCTGCCACTTCAAAAGCCCGATCACCATAGGAAGATGTTTTGACAAGTGGTCCGGGCTGAAGGGCAAGCTGACTTGATGAGCGAAGAGATCTATTAACGGACGGAATGATAAAATTGCGGATGTAGGTAGGAGCATCACCGTGAATGGCTTTGAAAGTTAAAAGAAGTAACTTTAAGTTAATCCTATCCCTGATGCATAACCAATGTAGGTCGCAGAGTTCGGGTGAGATATATTCATGACGTTTGGTGTATGTAATCAGACGAGCAGCAGAGTTTTGAACATGCTGTAAGGAAAAGATGAGATTGTCCGGCAAGCCGTATAAAAGAGAGTTGTTATGATCCAGATGAGATGACACAAAAGCATGGACTAGGCGTTCAGTCGATTCCTTATCAAGGTACTTGCGGATGCGGCCGATCTTATAAATGCCGAATGATGCTTTCTGACAAATATAATTCCAATATTTGGATCTTTTATAGCAAAATGTTGATGTTTTTGGGGCCATTTTCGGCAAAAATCGTGCTTTCCGAGTCCGAAGTACTTATGACGTCATATTTACGTAACGCTTTGGCCGATTTTCATGATTTTGGTATCAATAAAAAGAAAAAACAACTCTTTGATAACAAACGTTACACACAAAAAAAACCCGTTTGTGAGACAAGGGTTAAATTGCTCAGATATTACCAAATTGTAAGACAAATATTACTTACAAATAACGGCAACATACCCAATGTAAACAGCAACTTTAAACACTATAGTTAACGGTCAAGCGTTTTTAACCCAAAAAAATGCTGTTGCTAACAATCAAACGTGTAAATTATCACTTGTAATGCCATAATACGTATATCTTTAGTCCATACCCTAGTAAAAATTGAGTACAAAAATAGTACATCATTCTATAAGGTGCACATTTGGAACATCATTTAAGTACAATTTGAGTACATTTATAGTACACAAATTTGTACTATATTTGTACTAAAACTGTACTATAATTGTGTTCCAAATGTGCATCGCAGGAATGTTTTACTAGAATTGTACTCGATTTTTTCCAGGGTAAGCATGTAAAATTTGAATAAAATCTGCCCATTCGACCTACAAAAATTGATGCGTTTAACCCAAAAGTCACTAAACTTGAAACTATTTAAAACATATTCTTAACGTCATTTTAATAAAGAGGATACTGTGAGTAAAATCATAAGTCAAGACTTATGTATAACCTATAAGCTCTACAGGGTGTATCAAAAAGAAGTTTACAGTGATTAAAGTGACTCCATTTCAAAAAGTATGATACAATCTCTACATTTGCTTTTAATTATAATTAATAGAGTCCATTATCTTTCCATTACAGAAAAAATTACAGTCGTACGACAACCGAAACTAAAATTATGGTCAATTTTGTAAATTGTAAATAAAATCAGCTTTGCAAAGATTCCCTGGCTCCGCACTTGCAATTTTGACTGAAGGTAACATATTTTAGCTAAGAAGAAGATCAAATAGGACGAAACAAATAACTTCTGACGTTTGGAGGCTAAATCCTATCTATTTTTGCCTTGTAATTACAGTTTGAATAAACTTTGGAAGTTGACCATTATCTGCCATTTTTTATCATTTCATTTACAAGGCTATTTCACTGTCCACACATTAAAGAAAACAATTTCCCTAGATACTTTAAATAAGTTCACAACTGCCGTGGCATCAGTAACGGTTTTCCAATATCACTTTGTTTGATGTCCTAAGGTCTCTTCCATAAGTGTTAGTTTCAGCCAAAAATATTAACGAATTGGTCGACATCTTTTGATCAATGTTTAAAACTAATTGCCAAAAAGTGTCGCACTTTGTTAACAGAGCCCTAATCGGACATCAGGTAATGTTAAAGTTCTCTAGTCTTCGTAAAAAGGGAAAAAGATAAGGATCCGTCATTATTTTTATTGTCTTGGCGCAACCGGTTTTATTTACAATATACAAAATTGACCATAATTTTCGCACATATGTAATTTGTTCTGTTATCATGGTTATGGAAAGATAATGGTCTATTTTACTTATAATTAAAAACAAATTTAGAGAATGTATCATACTTTTTGAAATAGAGGCACTTTAGTCACTGTAAACTTCTTTTTGATACACCCTAGACTCTCGTATGCCAATAATTGTTAAAGCGTGTCATGTCGGGGAAAACCTTGTAGGGAATAAGGCCCAGTGCAGACTCCACTATCGTATAGAATATTTTCCTTAGAATATTCTATGCTGACGACAAAATGACGTAGTGACCGAATAAAACACACAGTCTTATTCGACGTCATTTTGTCGTCAGCATACACACAAAATATTTACTGAGTCAGGTGACTCAGATACGTGAGCCTTTTATTTGTCTCTGTAGTGATGCACTTTGTATGCTAACTGAGTCACTGTAGTGAGTCATGTGACTCAGATGTGATGAGTCAAATGACTCCAATAAAGTCCAGTTGAATCAGAAGACTCAACTTCATTACCTTAATGAGTCATCAGTTTGTCTCTGTAGTGACGCACTTGCTAGTGTAAAATGAGTCAAAAGACTCAGATTAAAGATAATGCTGGTTATTTGACTCACTCATTATTGACTTATTCGAGTGACGTCCTCTTTGTGCACAAACATGGAGGATGATATCCGAAAGGTGTTGGTGACTGTAGACACAATATTGCCCATCATCAATATAGTAGACACTAATTCCGAGTCCAAGAGGTTAAGCTTAGGCTAAGCTTACTGCAGTTAAACAACAATGGGCTAAATGGTCCAATATTATTGTAAGCTAACTCCATATAAAATCACTGCTTAATGTAGTGATTTATACTTGTAGCTTGATGTCAGCTCCAGAAGTTCCACATTACTTCTGACAGTGTTAAATGCCAAAAAGTGCTCATAGAAATGACAATTTTGTGTCGTCAACCACTTACAACGCTTTCGTCACCGACCGTGCATGTTCAAGAAAATGGCCGACCCACAGCTTCGTTTTCAAATTTCGTATTTGACTCAGTAATTTATGTACATGAGTCAAAAGTCGTTATTGACTCAAAATTCACCAACAAGCATGACAAGTGAGTCAATATGGTATCATCATACTGTACTGAGTCACCTGAAATTTGACTCACTATTGGAGTATCTGTGAGTCAATTATGATTCACGTTGTGTCATAACTGAGTCAATTTGTACATGACTCACGTAAAATAAGGCAAAACGAGTCAATTGTCTCAGTAAATATTTTGTGTGTAGAATATTCTATAAGCAAAGTATTCTATACGTTAGACAATTAGAGGAGTCTGCACCGGGTCTAAGAAATACCCTGTCAAGATATAACAGACAACATCGACCAACGGTACCCAACATGACTAAAATCATCAATCTTAAAACTTGAGTTCTGTCAATTTCCTGCTACAGAATTCTCATTTCTAAATTTTGTACACGTTTTGTAGTAATTTGATGATCAGAGCATGCGTAAGAGTCACTGCGAGTTATAGCAATACCATTCAAGACAACACAAATGATGTGATGTTTGTGCCATTTTCTCAGTTTGTACTCAATGTGACTTAACCCCCTTCTGGTTCTAGGGTCCTCAATTGCAACATTGCAAAGTCTTCATGATCAAACACGCAAACATGATGAATAATGTAATGCCGGAAGTAATTAAGTCTAAAATATAGGCCCAACGGATATTCTGTGAACTTGGTGAACTCGTGGTAAAGACTGTGTTTAGGGTCGCATCATTCGACTTCCAGGGGCGACTTAAGTTAGGGTCGACACACTTTTTCCCCAGGGGGTACTTAGATTTCGGTTGGGTACGGACGCGTGGCCGGAGTTTTCGACTACCACCCGTTTTGTAAACCTGAGGAAGCGAAAAAAAATGCTACCCATATGTAAACCAATTTGACTTTAACAACCGTTATTTAGACCGTTCAATACATTTTTTTACAATGTAAAAGCCCGATTTGGCAACCGATAGGTAAACCAAAGGAATAATTGGTCAAAAGTGGTTATTTTTGAAAAATGCAACCGTTATGTAAACCATTTTTCAAATTTTTGAGGGGCCTTTGGTAAACCTGGGAGGTCAAAAATGCAACCGTTCTTGGCCGCGCGTCCGTACACCCACCTTTCCACTAAGTACCCCCCGGGACTTTTTTCTTTGTCTCATCGAAGTAAGTGTTTGTAACCCTAAATTGCGTAACTTGGCGTCATTCACAAAAAACCTACCCGTAAAGGCGTATGACCGTCGTCACCGATTAAGTATGAACCAAATATTATTAGTTATATTTAAAGGAGCTTTGTCCGATTTTTCAAATTTTAATTTTCAATGTCATATGAAAGATGACCACTCAAGCGGTCTAAATTTCAAATTTCAGCTTAATCGGTCAAACCGTTGATTTTATGGGCAAATTTGTATTTCAGAGCCGCCTATACGGACTATGTAAAATTACTTATGGTTACCATAATTAGACACATTTTCATTTATATCTCCAAAACCGAACATAACTCAGCCGTTAAATTTCACATGGCTTGTGAGAAAAATATGAGCAACATTTTGGTACCAAAATCTCAAAAAGTTTGAAAAAATGTTGAGGCAATCGGACCAGGCTCCTTTAAGGTTTTATTTTGTAATTTAGATTTTGGCTCGACATCATTTTGTAATGAAACTCATCAAAAAGAACAGTTCCTTAGAGGGGCAGACATGACATTACCCGTCTACTGCGATATATTTGCACACACATAACTTAGTATCAGGGCATGACAGTTTGATTCGATCAACTTTATAAAACAAATGTTCAGCTATTATGGCCCAGTCAGCCAAGGATACATTTTACAGATCACTGATTTTTCTGCTTTAAAATGTTTAACTTGGGTTCCCATAGTTCTGCAAGGGAAACATTCAGAAAAGAGGATCAATATTTTATAAATTATTTGTGTGCAAATCTATCGAGAGTAGACAACTAATGAACTGAAGTTAGATTACAATTAGACATTGGCTTAACTAAAAAGACAATAAAACATTTTTTTCATCAAAAATGTATACGACAGGTAAGTTACAAATAACAACGTAATCTAACCAATTATGTTTGTACTTTAATATTTTGCATTCTTTTATGTTATATATAATTATGTTTTAAAATTTATTTGCAGTTTTACCGAGACACTTGCAGCTGTTGTCATGGTTGTACCTCATCTTTTTCTGCAGTCTGTTTTCCCAAACATCGAGCTGTTCCAGTAGTGGTGGTAAGTTTTTGTGTCTCTATCTAATATTGCCAAAATAGATTCCTTTTATTTTTTGCCTTTCCTTCTATAAAATAGGGAAAACTATATAATTTAAAGCAGCGATCACAACCTGTCGTGCTTTTTTGTTCGTACGTTTCTCCCCGGGGTTTTTCTACGGTTTTTTTTCTAAAAAACGTGACAAACGCAAGGAGGACGCATTTTCATCGTACGATGTAAGTATGTTGTGCGCACGACATGTCTGACCCTGAATGGTTGCGTGCATCGTACGTTGCGCACGTTGTGAACTTCTCGCAACTACCACGTTATTTTAAGGAGAATGTACTTAGACGTACGACACACGCACGATGTCAGTGCATGCTACGGGCGTCGTCCAAATACCATAAGTGGATGTAGGAAAAATTGAAAAAACTTTGCACGTTGTGCGCAAGTTGTCGGTACCGAGAACATGTAGACCGTTCCGATGTTAAATCGGTGGTCTGAACGTAGGAAAGTTCCTCATGCACTAAAAACTGCTACGTTGTGTCTGTGTGCTCCAAAATTCGTACGGAATCGGTAGCTACAAAGTACGTGTCGCACGATTTTGCCTACGTTTGCCTACGCAGACAGCACGTACGTGCACGTACGACGAGTTGTGACCACCGCTTGATGGGTACAAGTTTCAAGTTCATACGATGCACGTGCGCCCACCGTACCATGTGGTAAAAACGTAGCAAGAACGCAGAGAAAGTTCCTCATGGACTAAAAATGTTACGTCTCACTGGCGTGCCCCCATTTTGGCGAGTCAGTCGCGGAAAAGGCCCATTCGGGGATTTTGACAATAAAAAAAGATAGAAAAGAAAGGAGAAGAGAGAAAAAAAATCTGAAGAAAAGAGAAGGAAAACAGTTTTAAATGTTTTAAAATTCGTTGAAGAACTTGCTGTGCACTTGTGAAACTTTTTTGTTTTGCTTGTCACTTTTCGAAAGCTACGTGTACGTCAAAACATTCTGGGTGTACCGGGGGTGAACGTTTAAATTTTATACATTTCGGGCCATATAATCATAATAGAAGACCCAAAAGAGTCCATCTTGGGTCTGTAATTAGCCTTTCATAGTATGTTGACTAAAAAAACATGAAAACATCAAACAGCTAATTACAAGTACCTATACTAATTCATTTTTAAATGAAGGTATCTTTTTTGTATATAACAACCTACCCCGTATACGGGTTAGTTGTTACAACAGACAGGGTAAGTTTTTGCAATGTCAAATCAACGGGTGTTCAGACGATAGTTAAAACTATCATTTTCTCCCAATAAACCTAATCAATACGTACGTTTTGGTATTTAACTAAGTACACATAGCTCCTTATTCATTGTAGCGATAAAAATGTATGTTTAAATGATATTTACACAAACAATGCACACGAAATGGTCGTACGTTGCACGTGCGTCAATCGTACGTGTAGTAAAAACGTAGAGGAACGCAGAGAAAGTTCCTCGTGGACTAAAACTGCAACGTCGTGTCTGCGTGCTCCAAAATCGATATGTACCAACAACGTACTTGTCGCCCGGTAGCTCCCGGTGTAGCAGGAATGTAAGTCCCTCGTTCTAATTGTCCTGGTTGTACAGTAAAGCAACTCTCACGCAACATTAGCTTCAAGCTTTATTCCGTTATGGTCTATGGAAGGCGAACAATTTCAGGAGGACTACAATTACTTTCACACCGGGACGTGTCGCACGAATTTTCCTACGTTTTTGCACGCAGACAGCACGTACGTGCACGTACGACGGGTTGTGACCACCTTTTTACTTGTATCGTCATGCTCAGATAAATGTGTGTATGAGTTCATGGTGGTATGTGTGTTTATTTGTTATGGCTCACCCCGAAAAAGAGGACTTTGCAGATTATATCAATGAAATTGTGACAGTCCGCCAGATACCTGTATTTTTGATCAATAATCTGTATTTCAGGTAATACAGATCACAATCCATACTACACATCTCACATGTCTCACTATGATCTTAACAACTTGTACAACCAAGATGTTCAGCAAGCGGAAAGAGTAAGCCGACCTCTGGATAATATTTTGGGCAGGTTTGGCGTCAGACACGAAGGCGTAAGGTATGTGGCGTCAGTGCCGGATTAAGCTTTGCCAGGGTCCTGGGCCAGGTTAAAATTCAAGGGCCCCTTGTGTAAAATGCGACTCTGGTTAGCCTTACGGCGTGCTGCAGCATTTGTTCAAGGGGTGAGGGACTTCAGTCGCGTATTTGAAGTTATGTTTCTTGATTATCTGGAGAGCCTTCCAGGTACCGTAAACCGGGGTGATTTTGAACGCCAGGTTGACTTTGAACACTTTGAGTTGGTCAAACTAATCAGCCATTATCTCACTTATCCTTAGTGATATATATATCTTAAACTAATGATTGGGGGATACTATAAGCAATGTTACATCTAAAAGACACTTCCGTAGGTTTTGCCAGTTCCCTGTTATATGTCATATACCATGGTGCATTAAAAGAGATCAATTTGCTCCCGTCATTTTGGTATGATGCATATTAAAACGGATCATTCTGGCGTTGTGTTATGAGGAGGGACGAATCTGCGTTACACACTGATGTAGAATGGAATTTTCATGTCCTTTCTTTTTAAAGCATAGCATTTCTTTTCCTGCGTTAAAGTCCCAGTAAATTATATATCATTGTAAAGCTATGATTGTAAGGATCGTCGACAAACCACAAAAAATGGATATTTCAGGGTGGAACAAATGTCAATTACCGTATGTCATATAGAGTGTAAGTATAAAATTTCATTCAAAAATGGTACCATGATTGATTTCATCATATCTTTATAACTGTATGTAATTCAATAATTTGACCCTTTT
>JXSR01S018098.1:20445-33927 GCA_000969725.1 Ophiothrix spiculata
TTTTAAATGTTTATAATCAACTGTAAAGAACAATTTTATCACAAATAACTTTTTAATAAAGAGTCAAAATATTCCATTTTTTTTTTGGGGGGGGGGCTGTCAAAAGTAATTCTGTCCCATATATTATCTGCCACACTAATTCATTTGATGGTTTAGTGTCATTTAGATAAATATCAAGTGAATCATATTGAAAATCAAGTAATGTGCTAATTATTAGCAAATCATTATAGGGATACTAGGCTAGGAATAGAAATTAACAAAGCAGTAATCTCCCCCTTTCATTATTTCTGTGTGAGGAATTTGACTTTGTGGTGAGTGTATTTAAAGTTTAGTCTTGCTTATTCTTTCCATGTTTTATCTTGTCTTATATTTGAGCCCAAATAATCTCCTTTTAAATGATGGATAAGCCTGTTTTTCTGATGAATGATACACATTTCAATTGACTTACAATAAATAGTACATACCTTATACATAGATAATGCTTGCAAGGTGGTCAACAGACTTGTTGAATGAATATACAGTTTAATCATCAATTTTATTTGGAATTTTTTGTTTCGATAGGTGTCTTGCAGGGGAAGGTCAGGTGGAGAAACTACAGAACAAAGTCAGCGAAATTCGTCGTAAATTAGAAGATGCCCAGGCAGCAATGCATGAATTAGGTCGTGAGAACCAAACCCTGCAGATTGCACAGAATAAGACGATGACCAGGAGATGGACATCTGATAACGACGTCAATAATTGTATGGCCTGTAGTAAAGCATTCTCAGTCACTGTCAGAAAGGTAATTATGTAATCTGACATGAACAACACCATATATACCATTACAGTCATGTATGATAGTTTATCTTTACTGATTGTGTTATTGAGGTCTTTGCTTATAATAAAAGCTGATTTTGTTGTCACATTTATAAATGTTTCTCTGACTTTAATAACAACTAACAAATATAAAAAAGAAGATATCAGGACCTTCCCATCATGCCTTGCTTCCAATGGGATTTTTGTACAGGTTTTAATGAGAGGGTTTAGGGAGAAACATAGCACAATCATCAGACCTCATCCCAATTGTACATTTCAGATATGTTTCATCCCTAAACCCTCTTATCACAACCCATACAAAAATCCCATTGAAAGCAAGGCGTGATGGGAAGGTCCTGATGTCCTCTTTTATATTGCAATACGGAAATGCAATAAGGAAATCTGTGATTTTTTCATGATAAACCACTAAAGCTTGACACAGATGGTTTGAACTGAATTACTTGGGGTAATAATCAAAGTCATATCTTTGCAAATAAACACTGTTGTTGTCAGAGATGCCAGTTTTCAGGAAATTTTCTGATTTCAGGAAATTTTGCTAAGTTTATCTTGTAAAAAAGAATAGGAATATACCTACTTTCAGGAAATTTACAAGCATTTCAGGAAATTTTGGTAACACTGACTGGCATCTCTGTGTTGTCAAAATGGTCTACATTTTTGATAGCTGTTGCAGCATATTTCAAAAGAATATTAACCAGATGAAAGACATTGGTGATGATTGTTTTCACCAACTTCAATCAATAGACGGTGGTGTTTCGAAAGCTATTGTGGCTCAGTGGCCCCATGGTATCTTAGTGTAAAATTTATGATTTATATGCATAACGTAACAAATGCATTTACGATTTATGCACTGTCATCCCCCATCGCACAAAAGAAATATTGTCTGAAATGGTAATGAGTACTCCAGTACCAACCAACATTCATCATGTTGGGTAATGCATTGTCATCACTCGACATGGCAAAATTCACTATTGTAACACTAAATGAATGAAAAGAGTCAATTACGTCCCGTCTTCAAACACTAGCATTTTCAAGTAACTGACAATTTTAAGTAAAACAATGTCCTAGAATATGACATCACGGAACCCGTAATGGTTGTTGACCGATTTTTTTATTGCTAATTTTGAAAGTTAAGGCTATAATCTATTAACTGAGAAAATATTTTTAAAATATGCCTGTATGAAAGTATCACTGTGATCGTTTTAAAGAGTCTAATTACAATATTTAGATAAACATAAACATGGGAGACAACTAAACGCCTTGAAAATATTAAGACATGTATAGTTACCCTTTAATGTAAATAATGTGATCCTTTTGTCCAGCTTTGACAAAGATTAAGATCAACAGACATTTTTTAATCTGCCTCTATTTCAGCACCACTGCCGGAACTGTGGAAACATCTACTGCAACGAATGCTCCAACAAGAATGCTACTATTGCATCGTCCAAGAAACCTGTAAGAGTATGTGATCATTGTTATGTAGATCTCACCAAATAAATTGATAACACAGCTGTTAGAATGTAATACTGTATATTTTTCCCAGCACATGTGTAATTGTCAAGTTAAATGCTGATATCTAGCTGTTTTTGAAGATGCTAAAGTTGACATTATTGTAACTTGCTAGTGTCTAGTTTGCGTCTTTGAAGCATCTACTCCGAACCACATGATTCTTGTGTGTTGCATAGTACGTCCCCGTACCTGCCAACATTTTCAACTTCTGATGCGGGAGACTTTACATTGTTACAAATTACGTAGCTTTTGAAAACTGAAAAGGGACAAAAGGGGTCTCCAAAGCGCACAAAAATGATCTCATTTTCAATCTCTTAACAAAATATACCGTGTATGCGGTCTGTAATACACGCCAGCAGAACATCGCAGAAGAATTTTTGTTCAATGCGGGAGATTTTTTAAAAAAGCAGGAGATATGGGGAGATATGGCTACCGATCCTCCCGATAGGGCTACCTTAAACCGAGAGACTTGACAGGTATGCGTCCTGGGCATTAATATTAATGCCATGTGATAACTCTAGAGCATGAGTGCTATTATCACTTGCATGTGAGACATTCCGTTTAGAGGCAGGTCAGTTACTGTCCCATACAGAAATTCACTCATTCACTCAAAAAATGTGTATTTCTGAAAAAAAAAATCATATACAATACAATACAAATATTTGTGTAGTACTGAGGACAAGCTATATCAACACACATGAAAGATATGTTTTGGTAAGTTTTATATCATAGGCTCATATGCACATACATATTTCTTATTATGTAGGGTATTTCTGTAATCGAGTTGTTTGGAGATAAGTTATAGAAAATGTTTCATCAATAACAATATACTCAAGACATGAATGATTGCAATGAGTAAATCTACAGGATTGTATTATGAACTACTGTAAACACCAATATTTTTGAACTCAGTAATTTTCACGCAAATCTAATTTTGAGTTATTTTGAATTATTTCGCGTGCTTTAATTTTCGCGCTTGTGATTATTTTAACGTGTGGTGGTATATACATACCACTTTTCGTGCTACATTTATTTACGCGCCAGGCGAATTGAGCGCGAAATTTACCACTTATACAGTAGTTGATAATGCAGGTAAATGGTTAAGTGTTGTGGATTATTGCATGAGGTCAGTACTAAACTATTTAGATTATTTTGTCTTAAAAATGGTGGAATATTTAATGTCCAGCACTTTCCAATGTAAAATATTAACAGTATTATGGAGTTACCATACTTTGATTAATTCCCTTAGTTTTATTTCTGATTTTGATATGAAATTACATAACCTTGATGATACATTTTGATATCTGTAATGCAAGATTGAAGTTCATCAATATCTTTGTAATGCTTTCAAAACCTTATCAAATAGAAATTTTTAATAAGGCATTTGTTCACTTTTTGTATATTGAAAATAAGAACAAACTATGAGCTTATTTAAGATGAACATTTTTGAAGACACATAAAAGGTATAGACATATGGCATTATTGTCCATACAGAACTCTTGTAAAATCATCAGTGGTCAAAACTAAGACAAAATCTCTGGATCTATTTGCCCTGTGCACGGATCCGCCCTTTGTGGATTGAGCCTAGATCTCAAGGTCAAATATGTGTATATCGATTGAGATGGAAAAGTTATTAAACCTTACCAGCATTGTTTTACACACGGTGACAGCATTGAATATTTTGACCATGCACAAATTAACTTTATTGTTATGATTATTATTATATATATATGTACTTTCTTAAATATTTCTACTTTATAATGTATTTGTGCATTTTAGCTTGAAATATTAAAATGTTTGAAGTATCTTCAAATAAGTTTTAACTGAAAGCTTTAATGTGAAATCCTCAGGTTTCATTTTGTACTTCAATATGAGAACAAGTTTAAATGTATATAGTAAATCTATGATGTCCATTATGTTGTACAACACTTTTAAGTAAATACAATGATAAGAACCTTCATGCCAAATTCCTGTAGTGATTACCAGAATGTTTGGAAACAGGGTCGCTTCTTCATTTTTTACAGGAAACTTGATATTGTTATTGAAAAAACATGTCTTGCATGATAGATTGATAATGAATCTGTTGAATGATAGAATAATAGTTCTTCCAGCAAATTAAAAGTGGATGTAAACTTAATATATATAACAAGCATCAAATTCCATATATATTGATATGTGTAAATGTATGAATGAAACAGAATATTATCATTTCTTTTTTATTTTTATAGTATTATAACAGATAATATAAATTGCAAAATAATTAGGGCTTGGTAAAATTTAGTTAATTCAAGATTTTTACATTTTGTCAATGAAAATAATACTCCATTGGGCATGAATTAAGTGGCAAAGATTTTAAAATCCATTAGAGGGCACCCCGAGTTGACTACAAAAAAAAGGGGAGGAAAAAGTGTTGCACGCTTTGCATTATGCCATTGCCATTTGTGCAAGCACTCATATATTTATTAGGGCACCTTTCAAAACCTGCCCACGGGCATCCGCTACCAAAGTTACGCCACTGATGGTTATTGTTTTGAAACTTTATGATTTCATGTGTGTGGGGTTTGGGAAAATTATTACAAAAGCTTGCCTTGATTTTAAAATCTTTGTAAAAAGCCATGTAGGGCTGTTGTATTCCAAATAATGTATGACCTGCAATTAAGGTATAAATGTTTAAGGGTACACGAACCATAACTGCAGCAATTTTCCTGAAATTATCACCCTGAAGACTACTCACATACCATGTTAGTTGACTCCTTCATTGAGGGGAAGTAAATGATTTTCTTTTAAAGATAAATTAATGTTTTAATGAAAAAAATTGTTCCATGTTATATGCATATAGTTTTGTGGATGTATATTTTGATTACATTCTAAAGCGCAGGCTTGGAGTCACTCTTGTAAGTGTTCAGTCACATGCAAGACCACTACTGCGTCAACACTACTATTACATGTTCAAAATATGTATCCACAAATAATAGTATGGAAATTAAATTTTGGTCTGTATTGTGAGTTTGTATGGTTATCAGTGGCGTAACTCCTATGGGCTCAGGGTGGGCAAACCTGCGGGCACCCGGGTAAGAGAGCACCCCAAGTGAACAAAAAAAAAGAGGGGAAGAAAAAGTGTTGCGCGCTTTGCATTATGCCATTGCCATTAGTGCAAGCACTCGTATATTTATTAGGGCACATTTCAAAACCTGCCCACGGGCATCCGCTACCAAAGTTACGCCACTGATGGTTATTGTTTTGAAACTTTATGATTTCATCTGTGTGGGGTTTGGGAAAATTATTACAAAAGCTTGCCTTGATTATATTGATAGCTGAATAGTAGAATTTACCAACAACTCATTTTATGAATTGATGTAGAAGTAATATAGAATCCTCTACCTTAACCATCCAGTTGGTCGCCACTAAATGATTTATACAAAACCCACCTCTTTTATACAAATTTTCTCACTGAAATGTAAAAGTACAAAGTTTTTGAATGTTATACATCTATTTTCACTCTTGAAATAACCTGCATGCTGAATTATGATATGGCTTGGGTATATTACTTTATGCTAAAAATATATGAAATATTTATTGCCATAGGTGCCTTAATACAATTATTGAAAGTATACTTTGATCAACACCTCTTTACATCATGAAATTAATACAGCAACACAGCACAACTGCAAGAAACGCAGCGCACGTTTTACGTGTGAATCGCGTGTCAGTATCTAGGGCGCGCGTGTAAGTGGGATTATGTTTAAAGCCTCATAATTTTCAGCCTATTTAGTGTTGATCAAAGTATAGTGGTGGATCCTCCTGAGTATTTCTTACAGATGTGATACTCGATATGACCTTTAGTCAGACTGTAGAGTTACATATTATGATAAATCGATACAAAGTCAACAAAAAATAGCCTTCCTTGTTATAAAGTACAAACATTTGATTTTATGCATGGCCCATATTGGTTTCTTTACACTGTGACTTGCCTTTTTAAGTTACGTGGTTATCACGTAACTTATTTATTTCTTGCAATTTCTTCTTCTTTCTTTCTGGCATTGGTCACAAGCAACTATGGGTGACTGGCTAAAAAAGTTATCACAGTTCGTGACCTCAAATTTGACCCAGAGGTCACAGGGGTCAAAAAGGTCAAATCTAAGAATTGTTTCAACTCCAACAGGAATAGTCCGATTTCAAAGAAACTTGAGTACAAGCACCCTTGGATGAACGGCTACAAAAGTTATCACATTTCATGACCTAAAATTTGACCTAGGGGTCACGGGTGTCAAATAAATGAGGTCAAATTTTTCAACTTTGTCCGATTTCAACGTTTAAAGTGTCAAATTATCCGTCTTGGACCAGCGATCAAAAGTGTCAACGGTGACCCCATCGTCCGACCCTTCCTTGCGGGTCAAAGGTCAAAATAGAAGTCAATGGAAAGGTTAAATTATGAACTTTGTCCGATTTCAGAACTTAAGGTGTCTTGGACCAGCGATCAAAAGTGTCAATGGTGACCCCATCGTCCGACCTTTTCTTGGGGACAAAGGTCAAAAGAAAGGTCAAATTTGTTAACTTTGTCCGATTTTAAAGGTCAAATTTTAAACTTTGTACGATTTTAATGTTTGAGGTGTCAAATTGTTCGTCTTTGACCAGCAATCAAAAGTGTCAACAGTGACCCTATTGTCCGCCCCTTCCTTGGGGTCAAAGGTTAAAACAACGGTCAAATTTTGGACTTTCAAAGTTCAGCGATCAAAAGCATCAATGGTGAACCCACCGTCCGACCTTTCCCTGGGGGTCAAAGGTCAAAAGAAAGGTCAAATTTTCAACTTTGTCCGATTTCAAAGGTTAAGATGTCAAATTGTTCGTCTTTGACCAGAGAGGGGTTCAAAGGTCAAAAGAGAATATATATCATGTTAGCATTCCACGCTCGTGCCCTTGTAAATGGTACAACCTCTAGTTCCTTCCTTATTCTTTTTTGCTTGCCACCTGCAGTAGGGATATGCTGATGAGGATTGTGGGTATTGGTAGGGGCTAGTTGTATGTTATATTAAGGCTTTACTGACAGGTGACATTGGTTGCTTATTATATTGTGTAAGTCTGTTGTATTTTGCTTTCATAATACCTTGGTAGTAGTATAACTGCTTTCTCTATTCAGTATTTAAATATTACCATTTTGTATTACCTAAATATTACCATTTTGTATATTATACAATAAGTTGACAACAGCTTTGGGTAGAGACTAAGCAGACATTGGGTCCATATGCACAAAAGAGTTGTGCATATTGAAACAACTATGTCTCGCTCAGTGCGTCGTTGCGAATCACCAACTCAATAACGGATAGAAAGGTCTTTAATGTCCTTTGCTTGGATTATTTCTGCATTGGTCAATTTATGAATGAAAGCTGCCAGTAGTTTATCCAGTTTATTTTTTTTTCAATATATCATGAAAAGTGAACCATTTTTTAACATTGGAATAGAGCCCTGCATTTTTAGCTTTTAAACTTTGTCTGATTTCAAAGCTTGTCTACCCAACTTTATCTTAAGGGCTTAAAAGTTGATGAATGGCGAAATTATTATCAATCAGACTTAATAGTGGCACAATTGCCTTTAAGTCAACTTTGCTGTTACTCGAGTTCACCTCTGTATTTAGGCTGGTGATTATTTCATAAAGGACTTTCTATGATTGGTCTATATCAGACATAACATCCTTATACACCATGTGACATGAAACAAATTATATTTTTCTGATTTATGCTCCAGACATTACACATCTGAAGCATTTGTCAAAGTAGGGGCATGCAGGCATGCATGAGAATCTTCCTGATTTCAGGAATTCCTGCAAATATTTTGACAAAATTCCTGCAAATAAGCCTATCTAAATCATATTTAAGTAGTTTCTTGCCAAACTTAAAGCAATACTATAAGATTTTGAACAAAAATGGTTTATAGTAAAAACAGCATAAAATGGAGGAATGTGACTACTAGTATCTAAAAGCGTTTTAAAATGTATTTTGTGAAAAAAAAAATGTTTTGACATCAAAAAATGGATAAAAAGCACAAGCATGCTTTCATAAACTAATAGATGTGGAATTAAATTCGGGATCCCGAATTTAATTCAACAAATGGCCATACCAGAAAAAGTAAGCATCTTTGAGCCAAAACATTTGGATGTTATTCATATCTACCAAAAACAAACCCAATAAGCCCAAAAATCATAAGTCATGGGAGACAGGGGGCGCTTCATTTTTAACACCTTATAGTATTGCTTTAAAAAAGGAAATTCAGGATCCACATTTCATCCCCAAGGTGTCACCTCTATCAAAATTCAGATTTTTAGTTAATAAGAATCCTTGACTGATATTTATATAAGTTACAAATCCTAAAGGGTTTTCACAAATTTGCAAGCGTTCTTGTGATAAATGAGAAAGTGTATCCTTTTTGTAATTACTGTCGGGGGCCCTGACACTAATTACAACATGGTAGCCTATTGAGATTTTTCAAAGATTATAAAGCTCGTAACTTGCAAACGAATGATCAGAACCAAGTGATATTTTCAACATGCATTTATTTTTTTGTTTATCTATTTAATCACAATCATTACTCATTAATTGCTCTTTGTTTGTAATTTCATTCTCATGCATGTGCATGCTATTAAATTTAAAACAAAGTCACGGTTGCATTTAAATCTATATTGGTGGTGATAACATGCTTGCATAATAGTTCTTTTAAACTTGACTTCAGAAATATAAATCTATTATATCAGAAATGAATTTTGTAAACATGTATGATACAAAGAGCTATATCAATAAAACCAACATATATATCTTACTTCTGTGTTCAGTGTATTACATTTAAGTTTGGACATCTCTTACCTGATCATAATTACAGCACTTGCTCTCATGTCAGCAAAAATGTTTTAATCACTTTTTACAACAAAGAAACGTATTACAGGGTCAATGAAATATACCTCATACAATGGGTCATTTGTTTTGATTCCTCTAATTTATAAGGAAGTGGCTATACGCCGGGACAGTCGGACGTCATAATTTATGCACAATGGCTTACACGTGCGTTTTGGACCCAAACAAACGGTGAGGCCATTTTTGCCACACGTAAAGTCTATGGAGGAAAAAGACCGACTCCGATTTTATACCATAACTTTCGTCTAAAACAAAAATAAGGGAAAACATGCCAGCCTATTATGCTGAAGGTTGTGATTACAAGCAAGGACGGGACCCCTGTCGTTATTTTTGTCTTCTAACCGAGAAAAATCAGTCTGAATTGTATGTTTACATGTGCCTATTGTGTTAATATGTATGATTAGTGGACACGATCATTTGTTTGGGTCCAAAACGCACGTGTAAGCCATTGTGCATAAATTATGACGTCACAACTGTCCCGGCGTATAGACAGGATGATCGTGTCAATAGCCTCGCCCAAAATGGCTATAGACACGATGATCGGGTGTGAGAAAGTGAATGGCTATGGAGCCGATGCTCACTGATGCTCAAGGGGATGGCAACAAACAAAGTGGAAAGAGGAAGATGACTTGTATTACACCCGATCATCATGTCTATAGCCATTAGAGTCCTGGTTGTTTTATATAATAATTATGTTTTGCCTGTATTTAAGTGTGCGCAAACACTGTTGACTGCGAGTGTATCTTGTAAAACACAAAATTATCATTGGGATATGCCTTCTGGAGCTATAATAAATACACCTATTATAACTCCGAATAATGTCATATGCAGGGATAGCGGTAAAGTTTTTCTATGGACTAAATAGTGAGTGTTGAGTGGGTGGAACGACAACTTTGTAGAAATGCTTTATCGATTTGAAATTTGAAAATGGTGCCTGAAACTGATGATTGATTAAATGAAACTTTTTTGGTATCCCTCCATTCATCATTGCAGTAGTGCAGACTCCACTATCGTATAGAATATTTTGCTTAGAATATTCTATGACGTAGTGACCGAATAAAACACACAGTTTTATTTGATGACCTACGTCATTTTGTTGTCAGCATAGAATATTCTAAGCAAAATATTCTATATGATAGAGGAGTCTGCACCGGGCCTAAGTTGATATACGTAAACTTTAATTATGGCGATTAGTGTTAGGATTGATTATCAAATAGGCCCGGTGCAGACTCCTCTATCGTATAGCATAGAATATTCTAAGCAAAATATTCTATACGATAGTGGAGTCTGCACCGAGCCTTAGGGTTGGGTTTGGGGATAAGGTTCGGGATTATTAATTAGGGTTAGATTTGGGGATTTAGGGTTAGGATTATTGATAATGGCTTGGTACAGTGATTAGGGTTAGGATTAATTAATGTTGGGTTTGGGGATTAGGGTTGGGATTATTGATAATGGCTTGGTACTGCAATTAGGGTTAGGATTAATTAGAGTTGGGTTTGAGGATTAGGGTTGGGATTATCAATTAGGTTTGGGTTTGGGGACTAGGGTTGGGCTTATTGATTAGGGTTGGGTATGAGCATTTATAGGGAAAAGGCAAAACCATAGTCGGCCTCCAAACAAAATTTTTGCTACCAAACATTTGTTCGTGATGTCAAAATGACGAGTGATTCCAAACAAAATTACTTCAACAGCGTAGTTGTGACCAAATAAAATTTCGCACTAGATTGCACATGTTATTGAATTGCCATATACATTGGACCAAATGTTTGTTACCCATTCATACTTTAAATTCGATGGCAAATATTTGGTGACGTCACGACCAAATGTTTATTAGGGAAAATTTTTGTTTGGAGGCCGACTATGGTTTCAGCCTTAGGATTATGATGGCTTTGTACAGCAATTAGGGTTAGGATTATTGATAAGGGTTGTGTTTGGGATTAGGGTTGGGATTATTGATTAGGGTTGGATTTGAGGATTAGGGTTAAGATTATCAGGCATGATTATCTTCAGGTTTTTGCCTGAATTCAGGCAAAAAATGCTTGGATCTTCACTGTACAAAAGTATTGGGAAATTCACATTTTCAGGCAAATTCAGGCAAAATTACAAAAAGCCATAACCATTCCTGGATTATAAGTTAAGGGTTGAGTTTTGGGATTATAAATTAGGGTTAGGTTTGGGATAATGGTTAAAGGGACTGGCCTAGATCCTGTCCGCTGATTTTCTGACTATACCGAGTGAGTCAAAAAAACTGCAATAGTTAAATGAAAGCCATATTTTAAGAACAAGAGATATCATGAACATAAAATGTATATATCTAAATAGACCATAGATTTACCTTTAAAATGGTGAAAGAATGGGGAAAATTGATAAAGACGTAGAGATACACTTATTTGAATAGGAAGGCATAAAAACAGTTCTGTCCAATTATGTCGTGCATATATGTTTTATTAATGGAGTACACAATTAAGTCATTCTCTTTTCTCTTTTGTGTTTGAGTGCCTTGAAAAGGGTCATTTGAGCTTGGTGGCCCTGAATATTCAATTTTCGGTTGAACGTGGACTGGGACACATGTGGCAGGGGATTTCTTTGCGAGCTCACTTCTGGATCCCTTGCCAATGTCTGACGAACGCGGTCGACGTTTCTCCTGCTTCTTGCTGTTCGCAGTCTTCCAGGTCTCTCTTTATTTAGGTTATAGACTGTTCCTGTTCTTTTGAATTTCGCCTAAATTCTATATACTCTATAAACCTTGAAATATGCAACAAGCAATCAGACTCTGTTACGAGATCCATAGCATATCCCTTGTATTTTACAACATTGTGAACTGATAGTTTTGTATTGT
This sequence comes from Ophiothrix spiculata, assembly GCA_000969725.1. Lineage (NCBI taxonomy): Eukaryota > Metazoa > Echinodermata > Ophiuroidea > Amphilepidida > Ophiotrichidae > Ophiothrix > Ophiothrix spiculata. The sequence continues at coordinate 32,509 of JXSR01S018098.1, forward strand.
GTAAGAGACTACTATTGATTGATTAAGACCAAATCACTGCGTATTAATATTTTATTACATGAATTGTTCATGATTTTAGTATTATTTTGGACTCATTTTGTTGCTAAGACATGGAAAAACATGGTCATAATTTTTTTTAAATATTCAGCAAGATTTAGTATGTTGTTATGACTCGAGAAATACGCACTAATTTACTTCCCCGTATGGTCATATTGGTTTATGTGCGTTAATCGGCTGCTTGTTGCATACTTCAAGATTTACAGAGTATAGATGGTGGATGCACATGGTACACGCGATGGAGGGATGCACCCGCGATGTACCCTGTTTGAATCTCCGTTTCACTTCTGCATGAGATTTGGAGGTAAAATAATCCTCATCAATAAAAGCACGTTGCTCGTTTGTGAACTGATCTATCATTTTGAACAGTGACTGATTGATACGCTCTCCCTTCTAAGACAGTATCCCCAAACATGTCATTTTGCACTTTTAAAAACCGCCTAAATTATCTTTTATATGTAAATGAATAGATCAAGATGATTTTCAATAGAGCAATGTAATCGGTTTGCGTTATTATTCAAGAGTTGTTGGCAAGAAATTCAATTCAATATTGGTACTTACTCTGTTACTCGTTTGACGAGGTATGCTCATTTGGACAGGAATGTTTTCATACCATATTATTCAAATAAGGATATCTTCACAATGCCTTTATCGATCTTCACCATTCTTTCACCGTTTGAAAGCTTAATTCATTACCTAGTTCGAAATAACTTTTGTTTTTACAATATGGCTTCCATCTAATTATTGCAGTTTTTTTGACTCGCGCGGTATATTTTTTTCACATGTATCGATAGCCAAGGCCAAGAAAGCAGCCAAGCAGAAAGCCAAGAAGGATGCGGCCAAGGCCAAAAGGTCCGCAAAGAAGTCTACCACCAAGAAGAGCAAGAAACCAAAGAAGCCAGCAGCAAAGAAGGCTGCGAAAAAAGCTGTACCCAAAAAGAAGGCACCCAAGCCAAAGAAGGCTGCCAAACCAAAGAAGAAGGCAGCCAAGCCCAAGAAGAAGGCAGCACCAAAGAAGAAGTAAACAAATCTTCGATCTCCTGCAATCAACGGCTCTTTTCAGAGCCACCCCAACTTCTTAAAAGAGATTGTGAATCACATCACTGCTTTATCATGTGTATTAATAAATTGCACGCACAATCATAAAATATAGCATTTCAGTAAACAAATTTGTGCGCGAGATATTCCTACCCTTATCGATCGATCCATCAATCGAAGATGCCTCCATGCTCATCGATTCGATGCACCTGATCTTTTTAATGTAACAATTTGATATAGGGCTCAAACAGTTTGGTTTTGGAATTCCTGTAAAAAAGTGGCCCAATTTAATAATTCCTTATTTCAGTGACCTTACAGAATTAT
>JXSR01S018100.1:1451-14719 GCA_000969725.1 Ophiothrix spiculata
AAAAAAACACGGAAAATACAAGGTTTTGAGGTGTTTTTGGAACAAAATTTACAATGTGTTCTGGGTTTGGATTACTGACAAAACCTATATCATTTTAAAGAGAAACTTTTATAGATTAGAATCCACGCCGGGATGGTATTAAATCATACTAATATTTTATGTTGCAATGTTAAATGTTATGCGCTGTGCATTTGGCCCATTGAAGATTGCACGGGAAAAACAGTGAGAGTGTGTGCAAAGAGCAAATGCGACTAAGTTTTTTATATGATGCAGAGTCTTATGCATCGTTGATGCTCTCGTTGTTATAACCATCAAGGCTACAATATTACAAGATGGAATCGTGTTTAATGAACCAATATGAATGGAAAGCTTTTTGCTTAATAAATGGAATCAGATTACACAATGACATGCCTTTGACTATTGTGTGATCAAATGACACTTAATAATTACATATATTTGGGGATTTTGTGATACATTGGGGACAAATAAACAATCTATCTCATGATGACAAGAATCTATTATGGTGATATACGAGGGGTGTTCAATATATTTGTGACCTAGGGCCAATTTCACTAACATTATTTTTTGCGATGATTGCAGACACTCTCGCAAATTAGAAGCCATCGCAAATATCTTTTCACTTTTTTCACTTTTATCTCCATGGATGAGCCTATCGCAAATTTTGCGATGATCTCATCCAAATATGGTTGGAAATAAAAACATGTGATATCAAGAATTTGCGATGACTTCCATTTGCGATGTTTTCTTTGCAGATGCTCATAAGCACTCGCAAGAAATTAGTCGCAAACAAAATCATCGCAACTGGTTTGCGATTATTTTTTTCATCGCAAATCTAAATGAAATCGGTTTCAGGAAATCCATCGCAAATTTGCGATGATCTCTCGCTTTTGCGATGAAGTTTGGCATTTGCGATGGATTTTAACGTTAGTGAAATAGGCCCCAGAGGTAGAAGGAGATAAGCTGTGCAGTTTTTATTTGTATGCTATGTATGTGTAGTTTGGCTTGATTGATGAATGCAAAGTTTAAGTAAATATCTGATTTTGTTTTTGTTTTTCTCAAATTTAGTTAGAGGTTTCTAAAGTTTAGAATTATACATAAAAAATCAATAAAAGATGTGTTATGATACCAAGAACTACACCCGTCTCCTTCCTGACATTTTTGAAAGCCCAATTCCTTTCATGCTATTTAAGGAACCCAAGGGTTGAAACCTTGTCTTTGTTGAATTGGGTGTGTGCCTGGGAAATACCCCCTAAATTTTTTTTATTGCATTTTTCGGCCACTATTTGTTTTTTTCGTGGCCGCGTCACGGCCATTTATTTAACTTTTTTTCCAGTAGTAGGAAAAAAAGATGAAAAAAAACTGAAAATCTCTCAAAAACCTAAAAAAAACAGAAGAAATGCGCTAAATTTTGATTTTAAAAGCTATGCGCTGCGGGAAGCTGAGACAGACTATTTTTTTTCTTTGGCCTAACATCTTTTCACTTTTATCTCCATGAATGAGCCGCTTGCAAAATTTGCGATGATCTCGTCCGATTAGTGCAGCACCTGGGAAAGTGATTATAAGGTTATTGCATGTGGTTTAAGTTGTTTCTTCAGTTTTCAAGGTAAAAATTCAACTTCTAGAAACTGCTAAATGGCTTAATTTCTGTAAAATATAATTGAAAGCAGATATTTTCTTGAAACTTTCAAAATATTTATCAATCGAGTTAAACTACTTAACATTTATATAAAAATTGCACAATAGCAGGTCATCTCCTTCACCTCAGACCACAAACTTATTGGACATCCCTCATATATAAATAAAATTTCATTTATTTAAAATTTATCATTTTGTTCCTTGGTTAGGTAAACCCCAAGTCCAGTGATTTGAAAAATGACAAGCGCAATCTGCGCCATAGTGATGAAGAAATCAAAAGTAACTGTGGCATGCCATCATCTACGTTTGAGTGTGAACTGTTCTTGATGGATAGAAATGTTGCTTTGAATCCAATGCGCATCTTCACAGCTGAGCCATATGAATATCACTATAGTAAGTGTCTGATTGTTACAAAGTTAACTATACTCTAAATTGAAGTATAAGCAGCGGATTAATGAAAAAAGAAATATGACCGTACGGGGTACATAATGTGTTTTTCGAATCATAACAACGTTCACAATATAGCTCTATATTCAAATGAACGTATGTTCAAGATTTGTCCATGTGATTGCAACAAAATTAGCCAAAAATGATGCCAAAATAATGAAAACTTCATTCACAAAATGTATTAATACGCAGTGATTTGGTCTAAGTCATCCCTAATCCAAAATTGCTAGTCTCACACACAATACAAAAACACCATTTCACAATGTTGTAGAATACAAGGGATGTGCTATGAATCTTGTATCAGAGTCTGCTTGCTTTATACTGATAGGTTTATAGAATATGGTACATTTCATTTAACAATATGCTATAAAAGGTTGCTCATGCAGTTTTCCAGCTTACCTTACTTAATAAGAACTCTCACACAGTAATGATGACTTGATATGATAGTGGAGTGCCACGATCTATACACCCAACGGGGCTCGTTCAACTCATATTGCTACAAAAAATTAGCCACCAAAATCACTATGATAAACTATTTAAATAATTATCATAACGTAATTAGCCTACTAAAAGTGTGTCTCATTAATAACAACATAAAACAAAACAAAAGTATTTTTTGTAGCATTGAACAGTTGAACGAGACCCGTTGGGTGTATAGACTGTGGCACTCCACTATGAGTCATATACACATACAGACCAAAGCCTCCGCTATAGAGAAGAACCTTCTGCTCAGATACTTTGCAACACTTCAATTGGAATCGAATGAGAAGGGATTATAGATCCAAAATTATTGGAGCGGGGACCAACATTACTCATTTTGGTCAAAAAGTGACATCACTATCATGTTCAGCATGTAAATAATTAGCTTCTTGTAAGGTTTGTCCGGTGGGGCATAGAATTAAATACGGACATAAAACCTGGATGATTGACAACATTCATATATATATTTACAGTTGTTAATTTGACAGAGCAAAAAGGTTTCCTAAACTGATGAGGAATTAACACCAAGAGTTGTTTTATCTTTTGTGTGATAATGATTAATCTAGTGTTGATTATCATTGTTAGTTACATGTTACCATCTACATCATTGTAAAATGTGAAACTGAATTTAATAGTAATAATATTTGTCTCCTATTTCAGATGCTGTAAATGAAAAAGCAAGGACGTTTGTTCCCAAAAGTGAACAAGAAGACATTCAAAGGCACAGGCGGAGCCATGATGTACCTAGCAGCCATGCTCCAGTCACCCAAGAGAGCCAATCAAATTTGTTACCGCAACAAGCAACACAGTCTCTTCCACAGCAATCAACTGCTTCCCCAAATACCCCCACTAGCAAAACCAAAACTGAACTACCCACAGGTGTAGGAGTTTCTCGTGGTTCACATAGCAACCTTATACTAAGTGGAGAGGAAAGTCAACAAGATCTTTTACCACAACAATCAACACAGTCTCTTCCACAACAATCAACTTCCTCCCCACATACACAAACTAGCAGAACTCAAACTCTATTAACCACAAATGTAGCGGTTTCTCAGGATTTACCCGGCAGCAGTGTTCCTATCACCATAGGTAGTGAATCAGATATATTGACGCAGCTACTAACAACACAGTCTCTTCCACAACAATCAACTGTTTCCCCTAATACCCACACTAGCAAAACCAAAACTTTTCTAGCCACCGATGTAGTGATTTCTGAAACAGGTCCTGAAAAAACACTACATGCAGAAAATGAATATATGACAAGCAGTGTTACAAATCCACCATTTACAACAAATCAAAAACTTGCATCTATTTTCAAATCTGAAATGCCTCAGAATGTTGTTCCTTCAACCACAGCATCTGACAGCGCAAAAACTACTACTGCTGCCTTTAAGCAGCTGACATCTCAACAAGATGGTCGATATGATGTTCCAGAGAATTTGTTTGTTGATGATCCTAATGAAGACCAGATCACAGATGATTTTGGGCATGATAGAGGATATCATATAGATAATACAATGGAGGAGATGGATCATATAGATGGGGATGAGGACCTTTGTGCTGTTGTCTATTCAATGGCAAGGTCAACAGGTGAGTCAGTCTAGAAATACCAGTGTTTATACCAAAGAAATTGTGAAAAAGAATCAGGTGTTCGCTGCCATTTTACAACCTTAATACGGTGGTGGCCATCTTGGATTGTTGCTCATGTAGGGTGAGTTATTTTACTACCAGCATTTAATGGTTGTACCTGCCACGCTTCAATTCTCTTTGAAACAGATTTGTGGAAAAAATTATGTATCTAGCTCCGAGCAAGTTGCAATAGGTGCTTGTTGGAAATGCAGGCGGGGTTTGTGTGAAGCAAAATATAAACGCTATCTATGCATTGATCTGCTTAGCCATTGAACAATTTCTGAACAAATCCGGAGGTATAATAACTGTGCTTCATGAGCGACAACACCTATTTTCGTTTTTAATTTCCTTGATATGTTTACACACAGAAATACAATTGGAAACTATTTCCTCTTTTTATTTCCTTAATAAAAATTGATAATACTTGGTATACAGATTATCATTTCAGAGTGAAGCCTTGGGTTACCATCATATATTTTGGCTTGGTGCTCAAAATTTTCCTGCAATTTTCCAAGCACTTTTGTTTGAGGTCAATTAAATAATATGGATTATGATCAAACCACTTAATATCAATACAATAGGAATAATAAGGTGTGAATTGATGAGATACATGTTTTATACAACATGCTCAGAGCCGATCATTCTATGACTCTACACACACGAACGAGGGGGTATCAAAATGTTTTCAATTTTACCCAAAAGAAATATAGCCAGGCACGTAATTTTATTACGAGATACTTACGGCATCTTTGCATAGTCAATGTGCAAAGTAACACATTTCTCCCTCTTTTAACCGACTGTCCACAGACGGTTATTGTAGGTATCCTCACTATTGAAAAAAAATTTGGTTTTATATTTCAATGAAATTAAACATTTTCAGGTCAGTCATGTTTTATTACGTCAAAGTGATATCATACGTAGACAGATTTCTATAATTTTGGTATTAATGGAAAGAGAAGACCATACCCTTTAAGGGGCGGCTTCAAAACTCAACCGGCGGTTGTCTGCCGGTTCTGGGCGGTTCCGGGCGGTTCTGGGCGGTTGTCTATTGTTTATGCCGGTTGAACCGCCCATAACCGCCCAGAACCGGCAGACAACCGCCGGTTGAGTTTTGAAGCCGCCCCTAATATGGTATCAAACAATTAAACTTTGATTGTGGCATTAAGATTTACTGGGCCGGCCCTGTAACCCTTCAAATGCATGGACTGAATTACGCCGCATGTCTCAATTTCCTCCATGCAGCTTATGTGATAAGCGGGTAGGTAGATGACATCAATTGCCACCTGTAAAGAAAGTAAAACTACTTATGAGACAATTTTTGTACGATAAATGCATAAAGACGAGTGACAATCCTGACAAAATTTGACATAAAACTTTTTGATACCCCTCGTATTAGGGTACGTGGTGAGGTTTGCCATTTTCCAAACAAGCCAACTTTAAGAATTAATAAGATCTGCAAATAATACTCTTAAACTATATTAGTTTGCTTTTTAAGTACATCTATCTGTTCTAACAATCAAGTACAAAACCTGGGGAGCTGATCCTGGCAGCGATGGTACACATATGTGTGCTGATCAAGGGTCAATGCCCCTAGAAGTTGCCGCAGAACCTGAAATGATGCTGAGGCTGCATGAAATTGCAAATCAAGGAGGCATAGAGCACTGTAAATCCTCTGTATTTATTTATATTATTCATTTCACATTTGTTGCAGGCATCGCTGGTGACATTGACAATGATGGCGTTTTAGATATTGTGTACATCATCAACTACATATCCCATATCAAAGATGCAATGGGTGGGTATATCACAGAACACAGCAATCTGAAGCTGATCAAAACTAGTCTCCATGAGGCACATCAGGATTATGTCACGTTGGATCAGCAAAGAACGTTTAGTGAACAGAGTATACAAGATGAAACTGACAAAGAAACAAAGAGCTTTGATTTGATGTTGCAAGAATCAACGTGGATGGGGTATATGGGGAATCAGGGGAATAGTTCTTTCAGTTGATTTTATGCAGAGGGGTTTAAGCATTGCAAATGTATGCTGCAAATGCAACTTGGTCAGAGGTAAATTAAAATGGTTTATTTTTGTTTAATTAAGTTATTGATAAGCCATTCGGGACTATAGTTGCCTATTTCCTCTATGAAAACCAAGTAGTATTTATATAATATTTAAATATTGAAGTTGAGTTTAATACATCAAACTATGCATAAAGCTATCAAGTAAATCACTGTGCACAGGAAGAAAACTTGACCCTTGGCCATATGAATGAAAGAATAATTATTATTTTATTTTCAAGATATTGACGGTATTTCGTTAACGCTTGAATTATTGTACACTCGGCATCTAGTACGATGTATTGATAACCTTTGAAATTCAATATCAACAATATTGATATTTTAAAAAACAAACCTAATTACAAGTGATCCTTAAGTGTAATTACTCTCGCAGGTATACCTCGGGTATACCTGACAAAGTATGAAGGTACAAGAACTCGCCTTTCTAGAGCGTCAACCATGCAATCTAAAACAAAAAATGTATATTTATTTTAATCATTTTTAGTTCTTGTTTCATTTCCAGTTTTATTCCATATTTTGAAGTGAAAGTTTTTAATATCGTGTTGCAACAAACTTATATGACAATCTTTATATCCTTGTACTTAAGAAAATCTTTATGTTTTGTAAAAATCCTTGTACTTAAAAGTTGTATAAAATTTGATTGTATTTATTTCATGTAACTTTAACACAAAATGATATAATTAAAGGAGACATTTAAGACCCAGAACAGCCAATCTACTACAGAAGTTGAAAATAAAAAACAGAAAAACAAAAAGGGCAAAAAAGAAAATGAACTGCATGAGTAAGGGACTGGATGAAAAGCCAATTTGCGTTTTGAAACAAAGCAATAGGTATCCGTCCCAAAGATGGCACCTTGTGTGCAAGATAGATTGCAGATGAAGAAATGATGAACAGTTTGCTAATGTCATCTAAGAATTTTTTTAATTTGATTGGGTTATGACAAACTTGTTTCAGTCTATATAATCTTGATTATCAGGGAATATAACTGCGGCTTCTGATCTCAAGAGGGATAGTATCACATTCAAAATAATTAGCTTGAATATCAAGAGCAGCATACTTCCCCATTTTTCTGCTATGTACTACATCAGATGTTGAGCTCAAAGGCGACAGTTAATTTGATGATCACTAATTGTTTTGAAGATTCCCAAAATAGGCACATATCACAAATTAAGTTTGTAACTGCATAGACAATGGGGATGGTGGCTGGTTTACCATTGCTGAACTCCTACATATTTGAACTTATTTTGTGAACATCTTTAATCACCAGATTAACCCTTTCAAATCTGGCGGGCATTTTAGCAAAAATCTTTCCCACATCGCAACTGCCAGAATAAAAGTGTAATTACACTTGCTAGATGCCCTCTACACTCATTGCATTATTTGATATTTTTTCTGAGGGTGGTTTTTCAGTATGGTGCGAAAACATAAAAAAAAAAGTAGGCATAGCGTGTGACATACGGATGACTGGCAGGGTTAATGCAATTTATAAGATCAATTCACTGGAAGTCCTTATTTCTCCTTTACTATTGTACATTTGCAAAATAACTATTTTTATCCAATTGAGCCTTCTACATGCATATTTGAAAGTTTGACTATGCAATTTGGTGCTTGTAAATTTGTATATTTTATTATATTTTTCTGACTTGTATAACCTGAAATATATAAATGACTTTGTTTGTGCAATTCCTACTCATAAATAAAGAAATATAGCTATCCCAGGGGACCTGTTAAGTATAATAGCCTAAGCATGCTTGACCAAGAAAAAGGTGAAACAGGGTTGTTTTTGAAGATTGAAGGGAGAATCGGTTGACAGAGTTTGGAGTATCAATTACCACCATTTTTGTCTCGCCATACAAGTCACTTTCTGTGCGTCATCCAATGTCCGCAGCATATCTCCGGAACATAAGGCCTACAGTAATAAAACTTAGTGACATGAAGGGTCTTGGGATACAGTTAATAAATTTGCTCTACAAAATTTTTGGGATGTGTAATTCAAGGTCAAACTGTCATTTGAGGTCAAATGTTGACCTGAGGTCATCTAAAGTCATTCCGAGGTCATAGCCATAATTTATGAACCCTTGGCCTTACATGGATTAAACTTGAACCGTGGATAGCCTTTGACCTGAGGTCAAGGTCAAAAGGTCATTTTAGGTCAAATTTTCAAAAAGTTCACCTGAGGTCATCTGAGGTTATTTTATTTATCAAACTTGGATAATGTATAGCCCTTGATCCAAAGTCAAAGTTATTTGAGGTCAAAATTCCAAATTGGTCAAAAACCTGACCTGTGGTCAAAAGGGTGACCTGAGTCAACCAAGGTCATTTCAAGCTTGTGACTATAACTTATGAACCCTTTACCCCAGGTAGGTCAAAGTTGGTTCTTGAGTAGACCTTGACCTAAGGTGTAACTTGTTGAGGTCAGACAAATATCATTTGAGGTCAAATCATACATTTAATCAGCACTTTGCCCTGAGATACCAAGATCTTTTAAAAATAAAATGATGTCATTCCATAAAATGTGTATAATCTTAAAAATTTAAAAGTGACACTTTACAGTCCTTTTGCAGTCGATAGTAACAAGTATGCAGTGCAAAAAGAAAGAACGGAAATACTCTTGTGTTGCTGATAATTGACTACTTATTATTTGGAGAGTTGTGTAGTGAACATGAAGTGTACATTTGTACTGTAATATCAAAGGATGCAATTGTCCACACAATTCAATACAGCACAATGAGCATGGAAATTTGAAGTACAATAAGATACGAGGGGATCATTAAGTTTGATATTTTTTTGTTGTGTTTTTTTGAGATAAACTATTATATTCCATGAGAAACAATATTGAAATAGTTGCAAATCGCCTTGTACTACATATGTGATGGCTCACCTCGAAAGGGGGGCTTTGCAGATGATATCAATTTTGATTTTATCATTTCATTTGTTATAGTATTTTTTAAGCTTTAAAATTACACCTAGCTTACTTGTTGAAATTGATAAAGTCAATCAAATTTTACAACAGAAAATCTGTTGGAAATTCTTATTATTTTCTTTATGTTTTGCTGCCTATTTTCTCGAAAACAGTTCTGTCGCAAAGTCCCCCTTTTCGGGGTGAGTCATCACATATGTCAACACTTTTGTTTCCTCACGCTTTTGGTACTTTATTTCACAGTGGTAGGTTTTCCACTGGCGATGATAAGTACAAGCCATTAATTGGCCAAAGTGTTGCTAAGCTAAGAATTATCCAATCATCCATGGACTTTTTTATATAAACATTGAAAATTGATTTTGAACCACATTTGCATCCTTCAGATATGACTTGTCACATATTCCAACATATCCTCTATGTGCATTGTATATATTTGTGTGAAGAAAACTGTTTCACTTTTACGCGTCTTGTGCAAGCTCCTGTGATTTGATAGTTTTATGTGACTTGACGATCGATTTGATTGGCTTGATGTTCACGCACGATGTGATTTGGTCCCGCCCAGAATGAAAAGGGTTTTTTTCGGACTACTTTAGGTTTTTTTTATTGTTACCATGATTGTAGTTTACTTTATAATGTTCATTGGGAATTATATGCCACTTAGTATACTAGTGGCAGATGCCACTCATGCCACAGTGGCATCTGCTGCAATGGAGTGAGGAGAGGTTGGATGCCATATTGCATCTGACCTCCACTTCATTACTGCATCTGATTCTGTGGCAATTCTAGATCCCACTTATATACTAATAGGTGTATTTTTCCTGTGTATAGTATACAAATTGATATTGACTGGTTATAAGAGGAATAGTGACAATTATTTCCCCGGAGGTGATTTTGAAACCATAACTGTGCTCGAAGCGAAGTTGAGGGCATAGTCATAGTTTTGAAATCACCAAAGGGAAATAATTTTTCCATGCCCCAAATAAAATCAGTCAATATTTGTTTTATACAGAATGTATAGGTTTTTGTCATCTGATTGGTTAAAAGAACTTGTTAAGCACTAAAACACTTTTGATGATGATTTACTATATATAATGTTTCTTTTATCACTTAGTATCAGTGATGACCACATTCTGTCCTGCATACATACCAGCACATCAGCTTATATATCAAAGCACATGTTTGTTGGAAAACGCTGTATAGTCGCCTGCATAAACGCCCCGGGAGGAGCTCACTCACGTATATGAGCAGGGTACCTATGTCCAGCGGTCAAGACCCCCTTTTTCAGGCCTCCAGGGCGCTCATTAGACCCCCATTTTCAGTGTGATTCAGTTCAATAGACCCCGATTCTGAAGAAAAATACAAAATTTGTGGTCCATCTATAAAAATCAATCGAAAATTGTGAAACATTTCAGCTCAGATGGCTATTTTTGGCAAGAATTTCAGTTCACTAGACCTTCAAAAATTGGTTTCAAAGGTCCAATTTTTGCTCAAAATCAGATCAGTAGACCCCCAGTTCGGTGCTTCGCGCCAGACATACCTAACATTTTAAAATTTAAGTGCCCCCACCAGGGGTAATCACTCAAGCTTCACAATGCAAATTACAAATCATGGTCAGTCTTTTGTGTCTTTATTTGAAAAATTGGCGCACATTATTTAACTATCCCTCCATTTGTGTGCATTTTTGAACCACCCTAAAGAATAGTGACACACATTTAAAAGTCATGAAGCAAGTGTTTGACTAATCAGATGCCAAGAATCTAAGTGTGTGGTGTATGGCCAAGAAAAAAAAAGAACTTTGCCCCAGGTTCCTGCATGCATAGCAGTGATGCATAAAGTTAAAAATTCACATCACATTTCTCTTTTTTGTAGGTAGAGAGAGACCTAAAGGGCAATAAACTTTTCCCGCTATAGCCTTTTGACAAAAACAAAACTATATATCTCTTGGGGTTTTGGGCCAAAAAAAAACTGAGACAAAGTTCAATTTGAGTTTTTTGGCCTAAAATATGCAATATTCTGTCAATTTAAAGTTGTTGTGGTGGTCCATTGAATGATTAGTGGTATCTGATATTTCCGCAAAATATATTTATAAAGTATAAATGTTCACAAAAACAAAACAGGGTTATTATTTGATGGTGCTTAGTTGTGGCAGCATGATTTTACGTTGCAAAACGAAACTTGGAAGCCATTGTTGTCAAATCATAGATTACAATGTTGATGACAAAGGTTGCAAATAATATGAGTAACATCTTCAAAATGTTATTTTTAATACATTGACTGAAAAACTTAAAACACAGTTTTAAAGATTGCTTTTAAATCTTATTTATTTTTGAAAAATTTCTAGAGTTTTGAAATATATGCATGAATCTTATTGCCTTAAAATGAATGTAAATTTGTAATAATCAAACTAAATTTATAGTTAAATCTTTATCAAAAATCTATCTCGGTATTCCCCATTTTCCTTTGTTTTAACTGGCCAGACTAGGTGGTATTGCAAACCCATTTGAATCAAACGTACGTTTCATTTCAAATGTAAATTTTTACATTGCATCAACCTTTTTTACGCTTAATAATCAAACGCATGCTTGATTCAAATCTTTATGAAACGGGGCCCCTGGGTATTCATTAAATGGTTTAACACTTATATATCTTTTGAATGCTTAAATATAATATGCATTATTTATGCCAGACATCAAAATCCATATGTGTCGCAGTGGGGTGTTTCGGCAAAATGAGAGCAAAGTCGTGATTTTCAGAAATGAGTTTTTGAATTCTTCATATTCTCAGCTTCAAATTATATAATTTGTCATACTTTCTTATTTCCTTTTCTATAAATATATTTATGTGACCATGTAAGGTGATTCAGAAAATAAAGAATGTCAAAAATTGAGTTTTAAGTAAAAGTACTATGCACCATTGAGCATGGTAAATAATTATCTGCCTACAAAAAGTAAAATGCCTTATGAGGTTATTTGGGGAAAACAATAACATTCATTATTTCTGTTTACGCAATAAACATTAAACTTGGCACACATTATTTTGATACTATATGCAATATCATGTGAATTTGAAATTATTCTATAAACATCTTCAAAATTTGCAACCATTTTCAAAAAGTTGAAAATAATGTTATCACTGACCAAGTCCCATAGTTCAAGAGAACTTTTAGAATCTTTTGATAAAAACTGTTAAAATTACCATTTTGGAGTAAATCATGTCGCCCAAATTTTACATAAAAGTTAGAAGAATGTCTATAGATTCAATATCCATCAAAAAAATTGAATATTTTACACATTTATCACTTCAGTAGCTGTTTTCTCAAAATCATCATCTCATTTTGCCAGAGCACCCCTCATATTTGCCTTAGCAGTGTTTCGTAACAATTATTAATCTTAGTAGTCCAATTTGTGCTGGTTAAATTGTGTATTCAAACAATAGTATTTTGCCAATACCATGGAAAAAGAGGTTTCTTCTTCCTTTTTCCATGCCAATGCTATCTCCATTCTTGAATACATATCCAAAGGAATTGAAAAGTACCCTGTTTTGTTTTAAATTAGACCTCTTTTTCGATTACGATTACACCAGTTTTTAATCGTGTATTAGGGTATTTAAATGATGTATTGTTTAATTTGATAAATAAATACAACTAATTTGCAAATACTTATAGCATGTTTCTTCTGGGAAGTCAGTGCCTGACATGTTACATCAAAAGGTACAAGTTGTCTACCTTTAACAAAATTTAGATTGTCGTGTCATTTGAAATAGAATTATATAGGCTTGCTTGTGAACATTGAAGTTTGGGTTTTGAAATTATGATGAATAGTGACAATAATGTTCTTTTTATAAATGTAACTTATTTGCATGCATCTCCAAAGTTGCATGACCATAAACCTGTATCCTTTGATGTAATGCATCATATATAGTTAATCAAGTGATAATGTGGTTATTCCTAGGTTTGTTTTTAGCATGTTATGTCAAACTGAAATTATACCCCAGAAGTACCAAAAAAAGTGGCAATGTTCAGCCCTATGGAAGGAGCTGTGTATGGCTTGGATTTG
>JXSR01S018100.1:45325-59653 GCA_000969725.1 Ophiothrix spiculata
AAATAAAACATATTTTTTTGTTTACCAACCTATCTTTGAAAAACTAATGTTGTTATTGTTTTATGTTTTACAGCTACCTCACTGAATAAATTCATTTGTCTTTGATTTGAAAAACGAATGTTGTTATTGTTTTTTCACTCTTAATGTAAATATAGAGGTGGAGTATATCACCTACTAGGCTACAGTACCTACAGTAATGTTTACATACACTATATACCAGAAGATAACAAGTATATCGTCGAAAACAGGTAGTAGAAGTAAATAATGAATAATGAATAATGAAAAAAAGCCTCATGTCATTTGAAAAATGTTCGGACGCAAATCTAAAACCTTCATTCTCATGGCCCAAACTTCATCGCAAAAGCGAGAGATCATCGCAAATTTGCGATGGATTTTCCGAAACTGATTTCACTTAGATTTGCGATGAAAAAAATCATCGCAAACCATTTGCAATGATTTTGTTTGCGATTAATATCTTGCGAGTGCTTACGAGCATCCGCAAAGAAAACATCGCACATGGAAGTCATCGCAAATTCTTGATATCGTATGATTTCATTTCGAACCATATTTGGACGAGATCATCGCAAAATTTGTGATAGGCTCGTCCATGGAGATAAAAGTGAAAAGATGTTAGTGAAATGGAAAAGTCATCACAATGATTGGCTTCTAATTTACGAGAGTGTCTGCAATCATCGCAAAAGTAATGTTAGTGAAATAGGCCCCAGGCCACAAATATATTGAAAACCCCTTGTATATCACCATAATAGATTCTTGTCATCATGAGATAGATTGTTTATTTGTCCCCAATGTATCACAAAATCCCCAAATATATGTCATCATTAAGTGTGTAATTTGATCACACAATAGTCAAATGCATGTCATCATTAATTGTGTAATTTGATTCCATTTATTAAGCAAAAAACTGTCCATTCATTTTGGTTAATTTAACATGATTCCATCTTGTAATATTTCAGCCTTGATGGCTGTAACCAAAATGAACTCTGCCTTGGATAATGTGAATGACATATGCTGACAATTGACTCATCATGATAACAAAAATAGTATTTGTAGTGAAAGATGATGAACGAATCTTCTAACACATAAATTTTTATGGTCTTGATGCTGTAGATGCAATGCCAAAAAACATGTAAGTTTCTGATACTTTCTTATGCTGTATTCAGGGGCGTAGCGAGGGTGTCTGGTGCCCGGGGAAAGAAGTGAAACTGGCGCATCCCCCCCTTTTTTTTGGGGCAACTTGAAAGGTACGTCCCCCAAAATGTCCAATAGCTTAGAAAAACTCCTCTTTTTTGCTAAAATGGGTAATATTTGCTTATTAAAAGCTAAAAAGTACTGAAATATGAAGGCCGAGCGGAGCGCGCAAAAAAATTGGCCGAATTTCAGCAGTATGTCCCCTGTTGTTGGCCCAATTATTTTCCATGTAGTTGTGCCCGGGGCAACTTGCCCCCCCCCCCCCTAGCTACGCCCCTGGCTGTATTGAAAAATTGATTACAGATCTGAATGAGTTCAGAATGTAACACTCACCATATCAGTCTGATCTTGTTGGCTATCCATATGCCTGCCTTGCACTATGAATATAAAGCTGTCTCTATTATCAGGACCCTTAATGGACAGTGGAGATGTCATGACAGGCTCTGGACTTTGGCTTTCAGTGCTCCATAATATCTTACCATCTATTCCATCCAAAATAGCTACCTGGAGAAAGAAAGATTCATAGGCTAAGACCATACCCTAGGAATGAAATGTAACTTTGACTGAGAATGCAACAAAATTCTGTCGTAAAATAATTACACGTCAAACCGTTTCCGGCATATGTGCAAACACCAAGACTTATGGGCAGCCTGTGCGTTTACGTGACTATTCATTCATTCAGACAGTTTTATTTCCCATATCAATATTTACAAACGTATTAAAAAATGTACATAAAAACAAACAAATCAATATGGGGGATGTGATTGAAAGGCCAGGAAGGCCTGATGTAATCACAACCCTGAGAAAAAATAATACAAAACAAATACAAACACAAAGAAACTACAAAAGTCACTTATGCTCCAAACAAAGATTTGCTAATGATAATTTGATGCAAATCTATTGTGATGATTGATCAATTTTCTCAAGCATCAAGAACTTGGTGTGACAATCATAGTAATAGCCAATCACAACCTACAGCATGAAATGCATCGACTCAAGTATGATGCTACAAAGTGACAACTTGGCAATGAGTAAAATCATTTTCCAAATACACCTTAATACTATTGGATAAAGACAGTTGCAGTGTAGTAGTATAGATAGATTTGCATTAATATATTCTTCTTAGTGTTGTTTGTCATGGGATACTCTTTACTCCACATGTTGGCTATGCCACTGATTTAAAAAGTAACTCTCATTCCTGATGATATATAGCAGTACAATCACCACAAAAATATACTTTGGACTTTATAAGCTGGTGTGAATTGACATAAAAAGGATAGCCTCAATATAGCATCTAGCACTACATTCCATGACGGTCCTCTGCTCAGATTTATTTGCCAGTTTTAGATACAGGAGGAAATCCGGAGCGCCTGGACGAAAACCTGTGGAAGCAAGTTTGAACTGAATTGCACATGCAGCACTGAGACCGGAGATTGAACCCGCGTTAGTCCTGGATCGTGCAGCTATCGAAAATTGCAAATTGTACTAGACACACTATGTACCTGTGCTAATTACACATCACCGTTACAAAGAGTTGAATACTACAAGCACAAAGATATTTTTCCTTATCTGTTAATTATTTTTGTCAATATATGTTGCAGACATCTAGAGCAAAAACCTCTGAACCTTGTATGCATTGCAAACATTTGTGACTGATTTCAGACTGTCTAACATTGTTGTCATAATGTTGCAATGATGTCAACATTGTGTAATCTTGACATTGTCTTGACATCTCTACTGATTGTAACAAGTCTAAATTAACAAGAAGTGGCCATGAACTCCAGCTAAAAAGTGATAAGTAGTTTCGTCATGTGAGTGCAAGAAAGTCGTATCTGCAATAGCTGCCATTTTTCATAAATTTGGATTGCACACTGTATAATCTCCAGTCTTGGGTCAGTGGTTCTTGAAATGGTTCTTCAGGTGACAGTGTCACCTGAAGAACCATTTCAAGAACCCGGTGTCACCTGATGAACCATTTCAAGAACCACTGACATAAGACAGTGGAATTTTGAGGGATTTTTCACATTCTTGTGAAAAGTGGTAAAATAGATATAACTCAGGGCAGCCATTGTGCAGATACGACTTTCTTGCACTTACATGACGGTTTGTAACAACCCTAAATGTGACAGAATCACTTACCTTAGTTGAATTGTAATGTGCTGACCAGTTCCCATGACTTTGTCTTACCATAACATCAGGGATATTATCAGAATTAAAATAGCCTGGTGCTGGAGTTCTGGAAAGAGACGGAAAAACAGAGCATCCACAGTAAGATTTCAGTCAGAGTGAATGAAGTGTGCAGAGCCCCAAGGAAACTGGGTTCTAGATATTGATACATGTAGTCAAGTTTGGTCTAATAGCTCTTTCAATCTTACTAACAGTCTACAAGTTCTTATGAACAACCTTGATAGAATCATCCTTTCGGCTGATATTAGCCTCAGAACTCAAGTTGATTCAATGATGAATGATCTCCAGTGGCAAAAACTAGATGTAACTTGGAAGAAAGATGCTCTTATTATGTTATTTAAGTGTCTTATAGGGGAAGCTCCTAATTATTTGTGCTCCAATTTTGTCTTTACTCATACTACCAATGCTTACAGCACAAGAGGAAACTCGTCAAACATGCTTGTTGTTCCTCGCTTTAAAACAAATTCTGGTTTCAGAACTTTTCACGTTAGAGCAGCAAACCTTTGGAATAATTCTGTTGATACGGACACTTGTTCAAAATTTAGTTCTTTGTCCCTTGGTCAGTTCAATTAGGTATTCAAACATGCTACAGAGTTGTTCATCGCTAATCAACAATGATGCATCCATGCCGACGCCGACGCATCGGATGCAGAGTTGTTGATTAGCGATGAACAACTCTGTAGCATGTTTGAATACCTTTCAACAACGAAAATGTTCCTGAAAACGTATAATGAAATTCTAAATGTTTTCAATTTAACAGATACTCATCTCAACAAAAATACTTTGAAGAATCTGAAACAAAATTCTAGTTTTTAAATGATTGTTGCTTTGTCGTTTTCAAATATTCCCAAGCGCCAGTCCTTGCATGTACTCAAGTTCCCGACGCGCGATGAGCAGTGCGCCGATTTATGTGCACTGCGTAAACGCACCTCCGTGTACGCTGTGCCGTGCGTTACGCGCTTATTTGAATATCAACTGTGGATTCATCACAAATCAACAACGGTACGCTCCTGTATAAGGAGATACAGTGAGAAATATGTGTTGAAATATTTAATCAAGGATATTTGAATTTGTTCCTCTTTGTTTTTATATAATTGTATGACATTCATATATCTAAATCTTATTTTTTAAATTTCATGTAAATATTATGTAAATTATATGTGGATTGTGTTTATATGTAAATTTTCAATTGTATCAGGGCCTTGTCACTGAAGAAGCTACCCTGTATAATGAAAGCTCAATTAAATAAATAAATAAGAATCATAGATCAAGAAAGGTTACTTTGAAAACATGTTACTTTACACCATACGAGAAAGGACAGAGTAGCAACTATGGTAAGTGGTGTTCAAAGAAACCCCTCTTCTAAATCCTGGTTTGATACAGGATATAATGTTAACCCTTGTGTTCAGTTCAAAATTGAGTAGTATACAGGGAAATTCAAGGAGATATTTATTTCAAATGAATAATTGTATATGCTAAACCTCTTTTCCTTGAATGTATATAGGTAACAAATCTAGTTTTCTCTTTGAGTATTTTCATTTGTATTACATATCACAAAGTTTGCAGGTCAAGATTCTAAAGAACTGAGCTGATTCATTCAACTTAAGATATCAATAAAAATATATTACTTGACCTCCTACTTACGAATATGTCTCATAACCTGCAAACTGCTCAGCAGTGGTCCATATGATGCTTAGATCGACCCCATCTAATACTGCTGTTGTACCATTGAATACAGACACAATGAGGTCTAACACTCCATCTTGGTTCATGTCAGCTAGAACGGTTGGCACCATCACACCTTTGTTAATATCACCTCTGCAATGTAAACACGTACATACAAACCTCTGTAAGATAACTACAGTGTGTCCCAGAATGAAGTTATCAAGATTTCAACGCCACACAATTCAAAAACCAAATATTTTCAGTCAATGAAACTTAGTGACAATCATGCCCAATGTCTTGACTTACTGTGGTGCAAAAATGAAGAAAATCCATGCATTTGTTTTCTAGAAATGAGCATTTGAAGCTCCCTAAGGGTTTGGACACTTTTCCCAGTTTTGGAAAGTTGTATATAAAAATTCCAAGGAGGTTTGCAGCATAACCATGCAAAGAAGAACGTCATCTTTACAGACAGTCGTGATAATATTTGTCCTTTATAAGTGTCTTTTGTTTTCAAGATTATAATTAACCTAAATCTGGTTCTTTTTCATATATAAAATCATTTAACATATTTTATTAGGTAATCGTTTAGGAAAATCATTCAGTGGGCCATTTGAAAATATGCTAAAGGGTTGTTTAACTGGTAGCAGTGGTTGAAAGAATAAGGTCATTCAAAGCAAATATAACACCTCATTGGTCAATGTAAAAAAAAAGAGTATCATGATTGACCAATACCTGGGAAGTGCAGATATCATTGAAACAATGAAAAAGATTTATTTAACGTTTCAAGGAGCCAGGTATTCCCATTGCATAAGTAGCCCATCTTAAAAATGTCAGAAAATAAGAAGCTTATGGTATCAGATATGAAAGAAGGAATTGAAAAAAAGAAGCGTGTAGATGCCAAGGTAGAAGCCGACTTTAATATAACATTCTGCTGAACCTTTATTAAGACTCAAAGGCATCATCAAGGAGAGGCAACATGCGAAACAAAACAGAAATGTTGGGTGAAGATGACATCCAAGCTTATATACTTCCGCTGCAAATTACCACTGGATTTTTACAACCTCTCCAAACTGGGAAAAGTGTCCAAACCCCTCTGGAGCTTCAAACGTTCACTTCTAGATAATTAATGCATGGATTTTCTTTATGTTTGCACCAAAGCAAGAAAAGACATCAAGCATGATAGTCAGCAACTTTAGGTGTCTGGGGTATTTTAGTTTTTGAATTATGAGGCATTGAAATCTTGATAACTTCATTCTGGGACACACTGTTTATGAAAAATCCCAAATAAAAAATTAAATTAGTATAAGCATGAGCATACTCAGTATATTTATTGAATGATCTGCAAGCAAAAATTATTAAATTTAGGTATTAAAACATGTTACAGAGTTGTTCATTATGGATGCGTTTGCATATTTTTATCGGCCTAGGGTGGTTTTAGCCGCACAAGCATGATAAAAATATGTGGACACATCGGATACAGAGTTGCTCATTTGTGATGGTTTGTGAGAGTTTGAATACCTTTCAACAATGAAAATCTTCCACCAAAACATATAGAGAACAACCTTGAATTCTAAATATTCAAATTTTACAGAAATTTATTTTCATAAAATATTTAACAGAATCCAAAGTAAGCTGTTAGTTTTTAAATGTTTGTTGCTTTGCAGTTGTAACAGTTCCCTTGCACCAGGCCTTGCATGTATTCAAGTTCCCTGGCGCGCAACTTAGTGCGCCTTTTTGTGTGAACTGCGTTTACGCCTTGTGTGAACACTGTGCCACGTTACGCGCTTATTAAAATATAAACTGAGGCTTCATCACAAATCAACAATGGTAGGCTCCTGTATAAGTAGATACGGTGAGTTGTTGAATAACAACTTCAACAACTCACTGTATCTCTTTATACAGGAGCTTACCGTTGTTGATTCGTGATGAATCCAAAGTTAATATTCAAATTAGCGTATCATGCACGGCACAGCGTTTACGGAAATGCGTTAACGCAGTACACAAAATTTGGCGCATTTATCATCGCGCATCGGGCACATACGTACAAAAGCCCGGTGCTTGGGAAAAATTGATAAAGTTAAAGCGGCACACATTCACAAATTTGCACTTTGCTTCAATTCAGGCCTGCTTCAATTGAAAACATTTAGAATTTAATTCATACGCTTTCAGGAAGATTTTCGTTGTTGAAAGGTATGCAAACACGTTACAGAGTTGTTCATCGCGAATCAACAACTCTGCATCCGATACTAAAGCCACCCTCGCGCGATAAAAATAGGCAGACGCATGGATGCATCGTTGTTGATTCGCGATGAACAACTCTGTGGTGTGTTTGAATACCTAAATCAAGCATATCACAGAATCATATAAAGTATTTAACATGCAACCAATCCTGGATATTGGTCCCACCTCATTCCATCAAATCAAAATTCTAGTCCTGTAAAAATCCTGCTTGATAATAAAGATATAACATAGACTGATATAGACATTTTGACCAACAAAGCTTCCAAGAAAAGATAAAGTAATTCTAACATTCACTATAATTTGAATGACATGACATTTAATTGAAAAATATCAATGCCTAAGGCTAAAAAAAGAAACAAGTTTGTTTCCTGTGGGCCGAGCGCATTTCGTTTTGGCATCATATATTACCGCATTTAATTTTTTTATTCTGATTTAAAAAAAATGAAAATCAAAATAGCAGATTTGATAAAAAAGAAAAGGGATGATTAAAAAATAATTACTAGAGATGTGTTTTCTTTTCAACAAGCAATCGAAACCACAGTTTGCCTGCATTTCAACAGGTTTCTTACTAAAATTCATCACCCATGCGGATGTTCTCATGCAAATTTGTCTTAGTAACTCATTAAAAAAAAAAAATTAAATTAAAAATTAAAAAACCCATTTCGCAAACTAAGGTTTTGTGACCACTCTCAGGAAATATACCTGTTTCTTTTTTTTGCCTAATAAGGAATCATTTCAAATTGTTCTTACTGAAACTCAATATTCCTACCTAAATATTTCCACCACACCAGCAGCTGTAGAAGTTGCAGGTTTCCCCCACTTTTTTGTATAGTCTCCATTCTGCAATGCTGGAACATGTGAGCCTTGTGAACACTGAGCACCATGACCTTTGACATAGCAATAAAAGTCCCATAATGATATCATCCAAAGTGACCCTAAAGCAGATGAAAATGATAATGAGTTGATGATGAGTTATAATATATTATGACCAGTTCTTGGGAACTTTATGTTCCATGACAACATTTTTGCCACTTTTTCCAAACCAAATAAATATTTAAAATGGTAATGGATTAAACTTCTGCACTATAGAAATTTACATACTTTATGTAGGAGTACTTTGAAATGAGCTACATTTACAGTGCAAAAGTTCAATACATCATAAATTTTATTTTCTGCCGCTACGTATGAATCTCCACTTTTATCAGATGAAACTTGCTTCAACAATTTTTATTTTTGAAGCCTGTGTTTTGGCTGTGAATCTTTCTGAAAGAAGAAGAAAAATAAGTACTATCTAAAAAGGATAAATTTTTTTATATTATTTATACATTGCATTTTGATATTTTTTGTCAAATATAATCAGACAGTAAATCTGAATCGGACTTAAAACATATCTTTTCCCCAAGTAATTCCTGCTGCTTGTTTCAGTTTGCTGGAATTGTTTTTCCTTTTCAATTGTTGTTTTCCACCTTGGCGCCGTGATCTTTATGAAATGGCGCGGTACAAATGCCAAATATGTATGTATGTATGTATGTAATCTAGTTTGTTCGTTCAATTCAAATATTTCGATTTCCCAACACACCTGTGACAGTTTCTCCTCCTGTTCCAAATAACACATACATGGCACCATCTGGTTTCTTATACAGAGTAATAGCTGAGTAGGTTTCCTTGCCATCTGGTGTTTCTAGAAACCTTCCTAGTGATTGACCTGTTTTCCCTGACAACAGCAACAATCTGTTGGCATCTCGGTTGGTTTCCTGGTAAAAAGTAAAGAAAATATTCAGAAATTGGTTCATTTACAACAAAATCATGATAGTATGGAGTGCTTCCATAAAATGTTGTAAAATCAAATGAAATGGCTTTGAATCTAACCAAGTCATTTTGAATAATATTACTACAATGAGTACTGAGTAGTTATTTTTAACAACTTTAAATCACTGATAGCTAAATTTGTATTGCTTTTGACTAGATCCAATTTATAAGTTACATGAGGTAATCAAATTGTTGAATGTGCTTTGGAAACAAATAATAAAACAGTAAAAATTGCCATTCCTTATTATGTTTTGTATGAGCTTGTAAATATTGTGATACATCATTTGCATATCTTAGCTAATTTCTACATCGGCTGATTAAATCATATATGAATAAGTTGATTATTGTAAAATTTAACTGTGCTAAAAAGCACTCCTTACCCGCGGATTATAGTTTCCATTGCCACCATGGGATACCACAACATCAGACACACCGTCACCATCTAAATCTGGCACAACTTGGGGTTGATAGAAGTTCCATGAGCTATTGGTAACCTTGGGGTCAGCATTCCAGATACTCATTCCTAAACACAATCAAATAAATGCAAGGACATGAACATGGATGAATTAAATCTTTATGAAGCATGTTAGTTTAATTGGTTGTGTACTATATTTTCAACTTTTTTATCATCAATTTGCACTCTCTGTGGGGTTATCTACACGGAGCGCAGATCCAGATGCATGCGCATAATCAAGATCCAGATCTGAGATCCGCATCCGCTTACACATACGCATGTAAGAAGGGTGCTGTGCAGCAGATCCGGATCTGACGCCCGCCCGTGTAGCCACAGTCTACTGCAAAGCGGCGTACGGAGATGCGCATTCATCTGGATTTGCACTCCCGTGTAGATTGCCCCTGTATCTTGTAGTACAGTTTACTTGTGTATCCTGTGAGAAAGACAAAGTCGAGGTAGAAGACGCCCTTCAATAGACAATAAGTAGCACAACATTTGAATTCACAAAACATGCTGCATTACTATATGCCTGATTTCAGCATCCACGGAAATGAAAAAAACATTAATTAATTGTCATCTGCAGACATGTATAGAAATCATGGATAGAAGTTTTTAACACATTTGTTTAAATATACAATATGAATTAATCATATTTTTAAACAATTATATCATAATCAATTATCAACATTTGTACCCACCATTTGAACTATCCACAGCCTGTAGGACACCCAGTCTGCCAGCTATGAGACAGTCCTTCACCCCATCCCCATTGGCATCCAGTGTATCACATAGCACTGCAAACACTTCACACTCAACATTGATTTCCCATAGTAAGGCCCCATCTCTCCCATCTAATGCCTTCACAGCACCTGCACAGGGCCTCGACATATCTGAAACGATAAGAATGTTAAAAATAAAATAAAACATATGTTTTTTTGTTTCTTTGTTTTAATTCAAACTTGCAACATGTGGGAAGAAAAATTACAGCTAGCAAGAAAATCTTTTGGATAGAATACATCCCAAACTGGGATGGCACACCACAAACACAGAAAGCTGCAGGGTAAGGAAAAATTGAAAAATGCTTAGCTTCATGTGCAGGTTTATTTCCAACGGGATTCAAACAGGTGTCGGTAGACATGGAGGGGACACAACATGAACAAAGGACAATCAGAAAACAAGCCTACACTCATGTAAAACCTCAAAATTCTTGTCATAAGGCTCTAGCAGTCAGGTGTTATTTGACTGCTAGTTCTAGGTGTTTCCTCCAAGAACCAGTTGCTTACGACTGCAGGTTAACAACTTGTTCATAATATAGTAAAATTCAAAACAATTGTATCGCCTTGTATTGCGTTTGCAATTTTCAACAGGTTTTGTTAATCATGCACCAATTCCTGTATTATCTCAGAAATGAGGATGCATGGTGACCTATTGTTTTGATTTTATATTCGCTATCAGCACAAATAATATCGTTGCTGAAATCAAAATCACACAAATTACACATGGAACAAATGTATGTGGTATGCAGAACCATAAAATGCCGAAAAATTATAATTTTCGAACTCTATCTGCATATCATGTACTGTATAGTGTCTATGTGACCTAAATTCTAGAGTTATTCCTCAAAATTGCAACCTCTCAATTCCTTTGGTATAGTGTTTTCATTTATTAAATTTCCCTGCGTGCTGCATCGTTTAACTCGAGCGTAACGCGCGCGATCGTCGGCACTTCACAAGCACTGGAATTACACCAATCACACGCTGTAAATATGTGCGACTTTCACGCAAACTATCGTAGCAACAAGCGTCGTTCTCCAAAAACACCGCGAACGGAGAAATTTAATTATTGAAAATACTATATCACAGTGTTTTGACACATGCAATAAATACCTTCCTCTGCTTTTAATTGCAGTAATGTGCCAATGAAAATTAGCTTTAAGAATACGGTATGCAGAAATATTTAAGTCAGTGATCAATGGGATAACTATTTTTGCACAAGTTTTGTATTATATTCCAAGTGACTTACATTACTCTAGCAGGGTTGTCGCAGGCCAAAATTTGATAGCGGCTAATTCGGACAAGTATTGGGATCAAAATACCAAATCAAAAGAAAATTCAGCAATGGCCTTTTTCGGCTGCTTTGACAAAGAAATATGCCAATCCAACATTCTATTGCCATTTGCCATTAAGGCCAGGCATGAAATTCACTTCAGTACATTATACTCTATAGTAAGCAGCCAATCATGCACGTAACCAATATGACCATACTGGGAAATAAATTAGTCTGTATTTTTCAAGACAATCCTAATCAATCATTGCTAGTCTCTTACCCAAAAGCACTAGTTCATAATGTTGTGGATTTCAAGGGTTATGCTATGGATCTTGTAACAGAGTCTGACTGCTTACTGTATACTTTAGGTTTGTAGAGTATAGAGTGACACCCCCAGCTTCCTATTTCTCACACATGTGATATATCAATTCGCTTACGTGTTTTGTGCAAACATGAGCAAAATGTGCACGCATACTTACTTATAAATGCACAATAGTCATCCATATCCTCGCCTGTTAAAAAGTGAAGTATTCTAGCATAGCCAAATATGATGTCTTGGATGCCATCACTGTTTACATCAGTCAGTCGAATACTTGATTCCGATGCTAGGAAAAATGACAAGAAAAAACATAATTTATTACAACTAAACCATTTTATTTCTGTATATCCTAAATGTAATTCCGTTAATCATTTAAAATCATATGCCGGAGAGAATGCGGAATGAGGGCATGCAACTTTGACCCCTGAGGTGGGTGTGTGTGGGAGTTGATCCCCAAATTTGATGCTTTTTCAATTTGGGCAATTTGGCCTTTTGACAAGCTTAAGAATGGTGAAATTATACTTCAATCTCATCCCCCAACCCGCTGGGAGGGGAACTCCCTAAAAACATGTAGTGGGGATCAGTGGCAACATTGACTCCTATTTTTCAAAACTCTTTTCACCGAACGACCCACTTTTAATTTTTTATATGTTGCTCTCACTGAATGACCACATTTTTAACATGCTCTCTCTGTGAATAACTCCATTTTCCAAAGCAAATACTCTGAATGACGAGCTGAAAATGTTTAAAAAAGTGAGTTTTACCATGTTTTTTTGTCATGAAAGCCGCTCTATGTGAGTATTAACATCTCTGAATCATCACTACATTATGTGTACGTTATAATACCCTAAGAATAATTATTTCATGGTTTTATAGTAGTTCTAATAGAAAATATTGGTGTAAGTTGTAACACCTCACTGGAAGCCCTCCCAATTTGCAATAAATTTGAGTGCCTCACTAAATGATCCCCTTTTTTCAATGTAATGAGGACTTAATCTAAAGACCCCCAATTTTGTATTTTATTAAATTGTCCTCACTGAATGACCCTCTTTTTCTTTATTTGCCTGTCACTGAAAGACGCCTCTTCTGAGGTCATTACTGCACACTCCTGTCTCTTTCAAATGTTAGTGCCCCACCCCAGAATCCTCGTCCGCCAGATTTTTGGTTATATTCTTGAATACAGCCTCATAAAAAGTTCTAAAATAGTGCAAAGAGTGAAGCATGATCTTACAATGAAATTTAGGTTTATTTTGGCAACTGCAATCATGCAATGTACAGGAGATTTTTGCTTTGGAAAAAAATGACCACCAGATCTGATAGGGAGCAAGCTCACATTGCAACAAAAGCATCCATGGGAGTTCCCTCTCTTATGATAATTTATAAATCTCCCAGGGGTTACAGCATTGCCATTCAACTGGAAACATTTTATGCAGAATGATGACGTAAAAGGTATATCTGGGGTATAATAGTGCACTTACCTCCTGTAAAATTAAGAGTAAAATCAACCGATGACCCATTCATAATTGGAGACGATTTGGAAGACTCTGATTCCGCACATGGTAACAAAGCGTACAAAAGGCAAAGTAACAAGACACATAATAATCCTATTATCAAGGCACAATATATCCTCCTCCGCCGACGATGAGCAGCGCTTTTGGCGGCAAAAGTCCTATACAAGGGTGAGCCTTGTCTTTCTAACATCCTCCTATCATAGAGAAACCTATCATCTTCATTGGCAACATCAATGGTGAGTTCTTCAAATTGCCCATCCCTAGTGCCATTTCTTCCGTTGGAGACTTCATAACCATCAGCAGGGTCATCAATTCTTGCATTGATGAGCTCATCATCTTCGTCATCATCTAGTCCGATCCAGGGGTCTGTGTTTTCTAATCGATGATACTTAGGTCCACCAAAATTTAGATGTACTCGACCTACAAAAAGTAAATGTTAGAGATGATATTTGAAAGCGAATAAATTTTAAAAATGTCAAGACATTTTTAATTTTTTTCTTGTGGCAAACTAGGACCAATACCCTGAAAGCAAGGGAACATTTACTGAGAATCAATCTGGTTCTGGAGAGGCTAGCTGAACTCTTTTGTTTTAAAATGGGTCCTTTTTCTTTGCCTTTGCAAAATTTGGTACTTTGGAGGACCCGTCTAAAGCTTCTTTATTAAAAAAACCCCTAAATTTGAGGGATTTTTAATATAAAGAATTAGAGAAAATTGTGATTTTGCATAAATATGACTCAAAATTTGAACTTAATATACTGGATGGTCCCTTAAAAATTGACCAGTGGTTTATCTGTGTCACTTCAAATTTGCCAGCAACATCCCCTATCAAGGATTAACTAACCTTAACACTTTCACATTTCTTTGTTTTTTATCTCCTTGGGTGCTTT
>JXSR01S018101.1:17761-27916 GCA_000969725.1 Ophiothrix spiculata
CCCTGAAATGGTAGTCCGCCTTCCTCAGACCATAACGGAATAAAGCGTGAAGCTAATGTTGCGTGAGAGTTGTTAGCCTATACTTCACTGTACAACCTACATTCCTGGGGTTTTCATAAAAGAGGCTTATTTAGGCCTGTAACAAACCATTCATAGGCGATGGGCGGTTTTTTTTTTAATTCTATTAAAGAGTATATTAGGCCTATATAGGCCTAATTGACCGAAACATGGTCAAGCGATTAGAACAAATCTCAGGAGGCTCCCGAGCTTGGGATCACACAGCGCATGTTTTGCTCTAATAGAAACTCAAGTCTGTCCCATGCACCGTCGCGGTATTACGCACTTTGTTTCTTTTGATAAGAAACTTTACTTTGATTACTCCGTGGTTTAGGAGTATAAAAACTCATTGGTCCCTTAATGTGCAAATGCTTCCCATGAAAAACAGTGTTGCATACTGGTAAGCTATTGCATGCATGTTGATGAAAGTAAACCTACCAGCTAATCATGCTTAGGATCAGAACGTTTGCAAAAACATGAAAAAATATATTGTCCTATAGTGAATGACATAGCTATAGGCGCTATGGTAAAAGAAGTAAAAGTACTACCCGATCCTAATTTCCGTATTGTATTATACAATATAACACATGTGGAACTTATTTTATCCAATTCCTTATGATTTGATATTTTAAAAGAAGCACATTTCATGCAGATTTCCACTGATACGCCATATTTCTCCTGAAATCTGGAAAAACCAGTACAAGTCCATTTTATCATGTTTATGTGAAAAATGAGTTATTCACACATTTGGAGATACTATGTGTTATCCCTTCAGTGTAATAAAAACAAATGCACTGAAAAGGCTTCTAATTATCTTCATCTAAAATGCCTTAATAATATTCAGTAGCTTAATCCTGAAATACAATATTTGTTCTTGAATTTGCATCCAACAGCCGTATAGGTTTCTCCAGATTACAGGGGCAATATAATAGCAACACACCATCATTGGAGCATTTTTCCTACACGTGCATTACATACACGATTCGTCCATTAATTTTCATAACAACACGAGTAGATTAATACATCAAAATACGTGACAGGTATCATTTTCAATACCATCATCTATTTCACTATCATTATCATTGATCTCATCATCATCAGATATGATAGTGTCATTATGTGCGGGTAGAACAATTTGTTAAAATTGACGAGCCTCTTAATGACTCTAATATGACATTATAAATTGCGATATCAATTTCAAAACACGGTGTTGATACTTAAGTGCTTCATAATGGCTTAGAATAATTTGTGTTGTGCAATATTGTTTCAACGATTAGATCTACAAAGAGAATAAAATAGAAATATATTCCTTTACATCGTGTACACATCCGCGATATGCCTATATATGTTTTGACATTTTACAATGACGAATTGAACGCATTATTTGTCACATAAACTGCTGACAATACTATGATTTAGTCTACACATTATCAAACAATATTTTTTGATAAAAAATTCAAAAATATTTAAAACGTTGAACGTTCAATATCTTGCATCATGATAAGTATAATTTCACACTAAATTGATGTACTTTTAATTGATATTATTTTGAAATTTTGAAATGCACACATTAAACTTGTATTTAAACTCCATATTTAATACCTTTAGTGGTTCAATTTTACAAAATAGTTTTTATGTGTAGTCTTTAAACTTCAATTTGCACCATTATAAGTATTCTATGTTTTTTATTTAAAGTTGAGTATAAATTCAGTAATATATAATATTTCAGTTGTATTTTCTTAGATATAGTAGGGAACTCTGCACCAGAGAACGTGCATCTCAGTGTGCCTATATAAATCAAAATCGGTATTTTTTTTTAATTTTGCAAATTTGCTGCTTTATAAATTAAATGTATGCTATAACATATTCTCACTACTACAACTGTATAGTATATAATGTAGCCGTTCAAATTATTAGGCAATAAGCTCTTTCAAGAGGTGATA
Source organism: Ophiothrix spiculata (assembly GCA_000969725.1). Classification (NCBI taxonomy): domain Eukaryota; kingdom Metazoa; phylum Echinodermata; class Ophiuroidea; order Amphilepidida; family Ophiotrichidae; genus Ophiothrix; species Ophiothrix spiculata. The sequence goes on from JXSR01S018101.1 coordinate 19,762, forward strand.
TCTGTGAACAGACGCGCTTCCTGACAAGTTGTAGTTTAAGGGGCTGTCAAATGGGACTTCCTATTGCTATAGTCTCAATAGCGGACATGATTATTACTTGGGTGTTTTTCCTATATAAATAATTAGAATGTATTTTGTAAGAGACTAGTATCAAGATAAGTTTGAAGGTTGAAGGTTAAATCAATACGTAAATAGAAAATACAACAATTAATTTCAAGTTTAACATTTGCTATTTCGACATGAAAAGTTGACACATTATTTCAAAAAGTATAAAGACTTGCATACTTTTAAATAGCATGTAAAACAAAATTAACACATTATATAGGCCATATGTCAAAAAGATTTCTCAGACGGATCACTGTGACTTGATTAACCGTAAAAGTGTTATAATCAGTTTGATTTTAAACACTTTTAATAATGTAAGGTTTGTTCAGACTTAAAAATTTAGCCAGTACAGTAAATGTTTCATGCAAGAAATGACTCGCCATAATGTCTGAAATGTTAGGTCAACTTGGTCATGTTCCAAACTAAAACATTCAATACATTTGAACAGAAATGTTAAGATTGTTAAATCTTGGTCATGTTCCAAAATAAAACATTCAATACATGTATGTATTAACCCCGGGTATTAACTAAAAGCAAATAGCAAACTCACACTTACCCCGTTTTCTTTGGACGTAGTAGAGTAGACGCTATATCAGGCACTTGGTACGAACTAGGAAAGTCTGTAAACAGAGCCTCATATTTTCCATGGGTTTGAGGCGGATGAGGAGGTTGGGTTACAATATTATCTTTACGACGAATATTGTAAAAATTGGGATCAATCGGAAATCCTGGGGGCCTCGGATGGATCGGGTTATTATTCACATTAGTCCTGGATTTGGTTAAGTTATTTAAATCAGTTGCCCCGGAAGATTGGGGTAGTTTATCTGAATACTCTTTAACCAAAGCTTGATCCCCTTGGCCACCGGCTTGACCGCCTGTAATGTTTAATTGTGGGGAGCCAGGGCCTCCAGATTTTGAGGCACTCTTCCCCAGCTGATGCCTAAGCATACCGTTTGCACCCCAAGCGGGTTGGTCCCTAGGACCAATGTTATGTAGTCTGGCATCTCCGTCATTACGAGTTCTGAAATCAAGCTGACCAGGGGATACTTTTTCATAGATGGCTGAGATGGGTTTTACTCCCGACTCCATGAGGAGCATGACTCCAGTGAGCGTACATAGCGCTGTTAGGACCACGATGATTCTCTGTTTAAGCTTCATCCCGCGGGCCATATCTTATGGGCTGTATAAGAAGAATTAATTTTGGCGATGATAACTTAGCATCACCTTATATACATTGTATGAGCTGCACTATAGTAAAAATACAAAGTGGTTAAAGTTAAATCACAGTTAAATGTATCCACAAAAGACGGGATGACAAGAACAATTAAAATCCACCTGCTATTCCATCCGCACTGACGCCTGTGTTATTTAGATTCCAAAAGATTCCGCTTAAAGAATTGAGCATCTACATCAGATTTGGTTGTTTATATATCCTACTAAAGGTGCATATACATAATATTCAATCACATCCAATGCAAAAATACCATAGGTAGTGCAAAAACAAATGCAAACTTGTTTTGGTTGCATAGATCACTGTCGATCTGCACTGCTCGCATGCCTTATTTGGTGTAACTGTTTCAAATCACCACCATAGATAACTCAGTGGACAATTCAAAACATGATGCTGATCAATCTGATCATCCATATGCGCATGACATTGTTGATATCAGTGACTAAGGGAACGCCATATATATATGGAATAGAATATAGAAGATTCTCATAGAACTCACTCCAATAAATCAGCTGCTATCTCTTGCGAGTGTGTTGACTAACTCAAATAGCGCATAAACTGTGTGTACAGAAAATCCGTCCAAGCATTAACGCACACTGTTTTCTAGTATATACATTTCCTCGTAGACAGGTATAGCATAGTAAATATTCCATACAAGCACACGTAAAATCTCATGTAGTATTATTCCATAGGTCAATTCATGGCTGTGATAATGGTCGATTTATGTCAATAACTCAGGTCGTTTTTTCTACAATACAAGTCTCGGCTGTAATAATAACATTGTCTATGTGTTGTCCCATTAGCCTATAGCTACTATACAGTGTAAACGGGAAGTGATTGTCGAGCACATCCGTACTGTCTTCGCGAGCTGGCTAGTCAGTTCAAGAAGATTTTGTTAAGGACAAGTGTGGCGCTGTATACTGTCAGTCAGTAAGTTGACTATTATTTGTTCTGCCAGTTTGTGCAATACCTGTACATAGGTGATATGAAGCTTGAAGCGAGTAAACACAGGGACTGAGTATTAGCTGGCATTAAAACAAACAATTTATTGTAATTAGTCTGAGCAATTAAAACTGGTGGTATATTAGATGCAATCGGATTGCATGAGATGTCTGGACGGAATATCAATTTCAGGTCATTTACTAAATGGCTGTCGGACCGTCTGTATATCTAAATAATCGATATTGTCGATACTAAAATTATTGTTAATCGTGACTGACACCTATGGATTGATGACAGTACGCTTTTAAGGACAAGCGTTGTAATGTAAACAAACAAACAATTAAACACGTCAATTCAATACTTTTCTGAAAATATGATGCAAATAAATGAAATAAAATAATGCACTTGAATACAAGTGGTCAATTTGGTGCAATAAGGTTTCTTTAGTTGAATTCAAAGAAAGTGTGTAGGGGCCTACATAGGGGCCTACATGCATAATATGCTTATTGTAATAGGGTGATTCTAAAGTAACGTTTTTGACCGAAAAATTGAAAAAAATCACATTTAAATTGCCACAGAACCTAGCATAAACATTATATCAACGAGTTTGTTGTTGATAATGGTGCTCACTTGTGGTATCAAGACATGCAGGTGTTTAAAGATTAAAATAATTGCCAAAATACTGAATAAAGTTCATGTAACGTTTGGGATATCGCACGGAAATGTTTTTTTGCTCCAAACGACTTCAAAGTAAAAATTCTCTGACATGTTATCATTCTATCGTCAGGATTTCTTTTAATGCAATGTTTTGTTTTGTTAACGTCTGGTAACGTTTGTAACATTTTGGTGTAACTTTTTGGTAACGTTTGTTCAAAATTCAAAATTTCTGATTAGAAAATACTTTGCATGCACGCACCGAGTAACAAACGTATGACTGAAAAAGCTGCTCATATGGTCGAATAAAAAAGCTGATCAAAAAAGGTTTAGTTTTCACTGGAATGAGCCAATAGGTCTGTATTAAATTTGATGTGGTGGAATTTTCTTATAGAATAGATAGGCATCATAGGCTCATTCCACGGAAAATGAAACTTTTTTGACTTCTAGCAAGAAATCAGCTTTTTATTCGACCAGGTTTTTCAGTCATACGTTTGTTACTTGGTACGTGAAAAGTATTTCCCAAATATAAATCATTAAGTTTTTCTTTCAGTGCATGCATGATCATATTTTTTAATTCAAAAATGTCACAAACGTTACGAAAAAGTTACACCAAAATGTCAAAAACATTACCAAACGTTACCAAACAAAAGGTCAACATGATGTCAATAGACTACTTAGAAAATTGACGCCTTTTTCGCCGAAACCTCGTAATTTCATGATGTTCGAACATTAGGCTGTTTTCAAATTTTGACAGATTGTAGGCTTGATACTTCTTATTGAATTACAAATGATTTTTGTATAAATATGCTGTGTTGATTTTGAATGATAATGTAACAAACCCGCGCTGTTTTGCCTGAAAAACCGGACGTGAATTACGACTATGATTCGACCTCTTTGAGCTGTGAATTGCCTGTTTTTAGTATCTACATTATCTACATTTTGTCTGATATACGCATTTGCATAATTTACTTACAAATTAAGCATTCCATTGAGGCAAAAATTGCATGTTTTATGTAAAAAAAGAAAAATACGACATTCTAATGTTTATGTTTTAGATTTTAGTTCACAATCTCAACGCTGCCTGCATAGCTCAGCGGTAGATCCCTCGCCTCGTAATGCATGACTAACCCCACCATTATCCATGGTTCGAGTCTCCGCTAATGCAGTTGAAACTATTTATCTTTTCATGATTAAAAAAATAGTTAGGATTCACATTTTCCTGATGGTTTCCCTTTATTTTAGCCACTTGGTCAAACGAGAGCGACAACACTTCTTTACTAAAAATTTACTAAAAAACATGCATTTTTCAACTAAACAGATTTACTAAAAAATTTGCATTTTTGGGTAGAACACGCCTCAAGTAACAGAATGTGACGCTTGGTCCAAGTCAAATAAAACATCAAATTTCTACGCAAAACATCTTGTAACCCCGGAAGTGATCAATTAAGCGGCACTTATCTATTATTACGTACAATGTATATGTAGTTAAAACACCCTCTTCGTGTATAGCCTAGTGGCTAAGGTACTTGCTTTTGGTCCGAGAGGTCCCAGTTTCGAATCCCGTCAGCGCCTTCTTCTTTTTTTTCATTTTAAAAACAAAGTATTATTTTTTCTTTTCCATCGTATTAGATTGACATTCCTTCAATAAACACTTTAACAACAGGAATTCTTTAGATAAACATGATAAAATCATTTCCCTATAGCCCTTAAATAATATGTACACTGTAAAAACTGATGATATTTACCAGGAATACACCGTAAAATTTATCTTTTTACTGGGAAATCACCGTAAACAGCTATTTTTCACCGTAAACCATAAAATTTACTGTAAAATAGCTGGCAGCTGGGTTGCCAACATTTTACCGTAAAATGCATTTTACGGTAATGCACCCCTTCCCCTTATGCAGTTAAGTGTTAACTGATTTAAAAAGTCTTACAGGAAAGATATATTTTTCAAATTTCATGAACGTGAGATCTGATACCTACAGTTGCACCTCGATTAGCAAATTCAAGTTGCAAGTTGGTAAAACAAATAAGCTGTCCGGATGTGACATCATGATTTTAAAAGCTAAAATGTAGTAAAATTAAGGTTTTTTTTATTCCTAACAGTCAAACAAAAGCATGTTTTATTGAAAAAACCTATAAATATTTTCATCCATATCTCCATTTTTTGTTTGCATTTACCCCCTTGTGTTTATAGGGGTTCGAAGTTCGAACTATTCGACAAGTCACGTCAAGAAAAAAAATATCGCGAACAAGTTGTTAAATATTCATCGCCAGATCGAAAAAATAAATTATTCATTAAAGCTCATTTGCATAGGATCTAAGTACTGGCTGATGAAACATAATGATTTCATCTGGCTTCATCACAAATTCAAATCTTAGCTGAAAAAATACATTTTGACAAGTTAAAGATCTATATTAAAAGTTGCAAGGGAAATTAGGTGTGTATTCATTTCTCCCGATTCCCCCTGATTTGAATTTCAAGCAACCAAAGATGTAAAACATTTAATTGAACGGCACACCATTCAATTCGGCAAATCAAAGACTCTCTTTCAACGTTTTATGAAGCATTTCCATCAATATACATATATAAATGAAACATGATAAATATCAGGTAGATTTAAGATACAATAATGAGTTAACAATATTAATTTCCCATCAAATATGCCCCGAGTCTAAATTTTGACACAAAGGAACCAGGTTTTAGTCAAACTGACTTTTTGAAAGCTTTTAGACATTACGTTGTTCCGATGTTTAATACATGTAGTTTAATTACACAGCATGTTTAATCATCTTTATCGCCTTTTAAATTCTTTTTTCAACTTGCTCCGCTCATCAGGTAAAAGGCCTAAGGTACCTTATAACTCAAAATGGTTTTATTAATTTTTCCTTTTGATACCTTTGATGCCACATACATGTCAATTTGATGAAAACAAATTTACACTAAACTTTGATCAGAATTTAACATTGTAATTCCAAACGCTTTGACTTTCCGAGTGAGAGCACAATTATTAGAAAATGCGCTGTGTCAGATTAAATCTTGTTTTAAATATTTCATTTTTATTTTATTTATTACTGAATAATACTGAAAGCCTTTAGGAAACCTTGACCATGGATGATCTGCGTTGAATTGTGAATTCAAAACAAAGATTAAAAGTTATTTTGATGAATTTCTGTGAATTTGTGTCCACATCTTACAGAAATATAAGAATGTTAAATTTAAAACAGACCCGAGGGATATTCAAATTTTATTTGGACAGGGACGTGCCTCTGCGCAATTTGAAAAATCACACGTCCAAATACTATTTTTTTAAGAATAAGGGACCCATTCATATACCAAATCTGCCAATCTTGCTCAATCTTGCGCCATTTTGGCACACATTTTCTAAAGTTAAGTGAAAAAAATGCTCCAAATTGCGCCAATTCGCGGAAGGTTTTGAAAACTTTTAAAAGAAAACCCGTCAAAATATAAAAGTTTGCGAAGGAAAAGAGTCGATTAAATAACAGAGATCCTGATTTTACCACCCAAAATTGCTGCACATGCCCATAAACCTTTTTGTACTAAGTAGCCTCAGAACACAGATACCCATTGGCATATCTGGGGGGGGGGGGCATGCCGGCACGTGCCCCCCGGGGTCATCAAAGGGGCGCAAACAAGGGAAAAGAAAAAAGAGAGAAAGGGAGAGAGAGAGAGAAGAAGAAAAAGAAAGAAAGAAAAAGGGAAGGAGGGGCAAAAAAAAAAGAGAGCAAAGAAAGAAAGAGGGAGGAAAGAAGGGTGAAGAAATGGGGAGGGCGCAAAAGGAAAAAAAGGAAAGAAGAAAGAGAGAAAAGAGGGAAAGAGAAAAGAAAGAGGGAGGGCGCAAAAAGGACAAAAAAAGAAGGAAAGAGGGAAGAAAGGAAAGAGAAAAGAAAGAGGGAGGGGTGCAAAAAGAAAAGAAAAAGAAAAGGGAAAAGGACTCAAGGAGGGGCGCAAAAAAGGAAAGAAAAAGAAAGATGAAAGAAGGGAAAGACACGAGAGAAAGAGGGAGGGCGCAAAAAGAAAGGAAAAAGAAAAGAGGGAGAGGCGCAAAAAGGAAAGAGAAGAGAAAGAGGAAGGGGTGCAAAAAGAAAGAAAAAGAAATGAAAGAGAAGAGAAAGAGAAAGGGGCGCAAAAAGGAAAAAAAGATGGAAATAGGGCAGAAAGGAAAGAAAAGAATGAGGGTGGGACGCAAAAAGGAAAGGGGCAAAAGAGGGAAGGGTGCAAAAATGAAAGACAAATGAAAAGACAGAAGAAAGGAGGAGGGGCGCAAATAAGGAAAAAAAAAAGAAAGGAGAAAGAATGAAAAGATAAAAGAAAGAGGGAGGGGCGCAAAAAGGAAAGAAAAGGGAAAAGAAATGAAAGACAAAAATGAAAAGACAGAAAGATAGAAGAAAGGAGGAGGGGCGCATAAAAGGGAAAGAAAAATAAAGAGGAAAAAAGGGAAAGAGAGAAAGATGAAGGGGCGCAAAACGTATAGAAAAAAGGGAAAGAAGGAGGGCGCGAAAAAGGAAAGAAAAAATGAAAAGACAGAAGATAAGAAAGGAGGATGGGCGCAAAAAAGGAAAGAAAAAGAAACAGTAAAGAATGGAGAAAGAAGGGAGAAGGTAGAGAAAGAGGGAGGGGCGAAAAAAATAAGAAACAGAAAAGAAGGAGAAGAGAAAGAGGGAGGGGCGCATAAAGGAAAGAAAAAGAAGTAAAGCAGGAGGGCAGAAAGGAAAGGTAAGAGAAAAGAAGGAGGGAGGGGCGCAAAAAAGGAAAAGAAAAAGGAGGAAAGGCTGCAGAAAGGAAAGAAAAATGAAAAGACAGAAGAAAGGAGGAGAGGTTGCAAATAAGGAAAGAAAAAGAAAAGGGAAAGAATGAAAAGAAAAGGGAAGAAAAATGAAAAGACAGAAGAAAGGAGGGGCGCAAAAAAGAAAGAAAAAGAAGTAGAGTGAAAAGGAGGGAGGGGCGCAAAAAGGAAAGGGAACAAAAGAAGGGAGAGAAGGAGAGGCGCAAAAAGGATAGAAAAAAAAATAATGAAAAAAGAGGGCGCCAAAGCATGAATTAGACAAAAATATATGCACCAAATGGCGTGATTTGCACTTTGAAATTTCAAAATTTTCTTATCTTCTGAGGGGGCACATCACCCTCAGACACCCCCTACATATTGTTGGTCTATTGAAAAAAGTGACAACTTCAAGTATGAATTAGACAGAAAT
>JXSR01S018102.1:14480-24866 GCA_000969725.1 Ophiothrix spiculata
ATCGATCACAATAGCACATTAATTTGAGGGATTCTCTGTTTGGTTGGCGTGTAGAGAGTAAAAGTGACAAGGATTAAGAAAGAAGTCGATTGCTTAGGCCTTAGGACTTTATTGTGCTATTGATGAGTACAAATTGTGAGAGTTTGATTCAGGTTTGTGTTTCAGGTTTGTTTGGTATGCAGTGACTGGAACCATGGTTGCCTCAAATATTTAGCGTAATTTATGAATATCATTAAAAAAAAATGCGACCTTCACGGAAGGAACAAACTAATCTAAATATTAAATATCTTCTTTATTGTCTCTCTGAGGATAGACAATGGCAAATTCACACATTCAATTATCACAAGACTTTCTAAGCTTAAAAGGCTCCTTCCATGGTGTCGGTGAATAGAAATACTACTTAAGCTTTGATACCAACAGTTTTAGCTGTTTTTTTCAGAAATATATCATTACGACATTGATATACACATAAATGCGTCGATATCAACCTTTTCAATACATACACCATGTACTTGCCAGTTCATCATTACATTTTTTGTATATAAATGAAATTGTGAACAATAACCTCAGCTATGCACAATTAAAAATTGGCACAAGATTGAGGACACAATCTGATAAAAACATGAAAAGTAAACATGTTTTACATTTATCATTACATTTTACCTGTTAAAATAATTGTAAAGCATCGCATTTAAGCGGTCAAGTTTGTGCTGCGACCAGATGATTAGGAGGAGGAGGAGGAGTAGGGGGAGGAGGAGGAGGAGATTTTGTATTCATTTGTTAAGCTCACCGAACACGGAGATTATGGAGGAATAACAAATTTACTCTAGGCCTTCCTCTCAATGGTTAGCATTTTTATATCAGTTTTATTGAAATATTTCACGTCAAATGCATAACAAATTTTTTCAAATATAATCACATGAAAGTGCACTCTACTGATACTAACGTTTTAAGAGTTACTCATTCAGCACTCATAGAAAAGAACTCTGCTCATTGTACCTCGATTCCATCAATACCCACTTAAATGATGTTTAAATAAGAAAATGATTTTCCTATAATTTCACACTGTGGCCGTGCTACTGAATCCAATTGTACTACGACAAAGACGCGGTCTGATTGGTCAGTTCTAACTATCGCTTGCAAATTCGCAAAGAAAAGGTGATGGTAATATTATGCTAAATGTACACACTCATTATTGTCCTCAAATTGGATCAAGACGGTGGCAAATAATGGCATTATTCAGCGTCTTGAGCCAAAATTAACAGACACGGTTTCAATTTCGTTTAATTTACTATGACTGAAACCATTGGAAACGAAACATTTGTACCTATCTGTTTCTGCTGTTAAGTTAAATTTTTTAAAAGATATTTTTTAAAGTTTTACAATTTCTTGAAAGGTAATGTGGTATTCAAGTCAGCCGTCGGTTTCGGCACCGTGGCCACACGATGGAGCCTTTTCGAGTTTAATGTTTCTACCGCGCTTTTCGCAGGGGCATAACCAGTTACAATTTCCCTCACCACATAGCGTACTCGACGGACGTTTTGAGCATCACAATTTCAGAAATTCAAGCGAATTAACGGCTTTACTGAAGCAAAAAGGTAAATATATTCCACTTATTTTGGTTAATATTTGTAGTGCTGCTTATTCATTCTATTTTATGTGTTTTATTTCGATCTTATTTACCGCAATTTTATATTGCTAAAGGAAGTCAATTTTCCAAAAGGAAAAATGGTTCAATAACTTAACAAGTTCTCTTTTAATGTGTGATATTGTTGAGGGTGGTCTAATCAAATAAGGAAACGAATAATATTAAAGAATATTGGTTTATATTCTTTCAAAACAAATTATGCCAAATTGGATTATTGTAAAGACCATCCTTAAATGATTTTCAAAAGTTGATCATGTTGATAGTTCAATACGACTAGTATATAATAGTAGAAATAAAGAGCATGAAGAGTACAGAAATGGTTATGGTAGGGCAACTTGAAAACAGTTAAACTAAAAGAGAAATAACAATACACATTATAAACGGGCATCAATTAACTAGCTATTCCAGACATAATCATAGCGCTTTAATTAAGAGTATAAAAAAGATGAAAACCGAGAAAAAGAAGACTACAATTTTACAAATATGTGAGTAAGTTGAGCTGCTTTTGGAAGATTGTGATACTTTGAGAAGTTCTGATGCCAAGAAGCAAATTGTTCCAATGAGAGTCTTTTAAGTTTGATTAAATTTGAACCGCTTTTCCTCAGGCGAAAAAATAGGCTTGGGTCTAATGTATGATGCAGTTTTTGTGTAATTTAAATTTGAGTTATACGAATCAATTGATATTGTTTCTGTCAAGAATAGAAAAAATCGTTAATACACTTTTGTAGTTTGTGTAAGTTTAAGTGCATTATCATAATTCACCATTAGAAAAACATGCATTTAAGAATCTTTTTTTATTATTTCGGGAGCACTCTTTTGCCTAAAATGTTTTGACGAAAACCTTAAAACGGTTCTTTATCAAGACTTTAAAATGTAAGGCATTATTAAAGGCTATAATCCTGCACTCTTAGAAGGCCGGGATCAAATATACGAGTAGTTTTCCGGATCATTTTATTTTGATCCTTTAAGGATCACTTTTGATCCTTTTTCGGATCAATATATACAAATGGATCAAATTCACCAGGATCATTTTTGATCCGGTTTTAGGATCATTTTATTTAGATCCTTTTTGATAACAATATCAAAGTTTTGATCCGTATTTCTGGATTACTTTAATACGGAAAGGATGAGCTCATATTTGATACCGCGTTTGGATCTAACGTGATCTTTTGTTTCATATTTGTGTACACCCCATGATATCCACTACATAGCCGGGAATGTATACAATAGTATAGATACGATGATTTCACCACGCTTGACATCTGCCTGTCCCGTGGCCGACTGGTTAGAGTGTTGGTCTCCTAATTACATGGTGTTCAGCGGCGTGGGTTCAAACCCTGCTAGGGTCACTTCAGTGTGATGTTTTTAGGCATATCTATTTTATAAGAAATATTTTTTCGGATCAAGAATTTTGATCCTTATTTTTGGATCACTTTGATCCTTAAAGGGTAAGCTCATATTTGATACCTAAAAGGATCAAAATTGATCCTTTTTGACAAAAGGGCTCTTTAATGTATTTTTTCTAAGAGTGATTGGTCCATGCAAATCGTGTCATTAAAACATATTTCTTTCTTACTTTTACAGCTTCTTTGGAACATATCAAACGGTTTTCGGCACCATTATTATCCTCATCTAACCAAAGTGAGACATCCTCGACGAAAAATTCTAGCTTTGACTTCTTTCGTCCATATTCGCTTCCCGTTTACACGAGCTCAACAAAACAAGAACTTGACGAAAAACAGGTTGCATCATTACTGGGCGATTTGAAACACAGAAATGTTGTAGCTGACAATTCTTATGCGAGAAACAAAGTAACAATAGGAGATGAGGCACGGAATAATGGACAAATACGATCGCACAAGTTAGATTGCCAAGGAGAACTCCAAACTCAAGTTGACACCAATACCCATGCCCATATAGAGCATAAATATACAAATGCAGATCTATATTCTCTAACGAAGAATGTCATGTTGGTGGCTGAAGAAGGAATCACACAGTTCAGTGATGGATTTATCAAGAAACAGGACTCAAACCTGCGTCAACAAAGTACGATTGTACACGAATCGCAAAGTAACCAAACAGATATTTATAAACTTAAAAAAGAAAGTCACAGTTTGTCGGGGACTACTGTGAATTTTGACGGAACATCTGACAATTACAATCCATGTACATCCCCGTCATATCTCAGTCCAACCGACAGGACGTCCCCGGGTTGTGAGGACCACGTCGATGATGGAGCGAGTCTTAGTGATGATCTTGCCAGGATGAGTCCCGAGGACGACCCGCATGGAACTATGGACATGTATGCGTCATATCTAAAGCGTCGTGGTAAAAGAAAGCAACGTCGATACAGGACAACATTTACAAGTTTTCAGTTGGAAGAATTGGAAAGAGCATTCAGCAAAACGCACTACCCAGATGTTTTTACAAGGTATGTCTTATCCTGGTTCTTTAGTTTAGGAAAAAAACAAACATCACAACAATAAATCAAACAAACAACAAACAAACAATTTTATAAAACAAAGAACAACAACAACAAAAACAAGACACTAAATTTGAATTTTCTCTCCAACTGCTTTGGTTTTTAGACCATGTAAAATCTGTAAATACTGTTGTTTAAGCAGATATTTTAAGTTCTATTGCACCCCAAAGTAAAGACCAATATTATTTGCCTATATCAGAAAAATCAGAACTAGAATTAACCACCAACTTGAATACATAATTTCTCATAATCCAAAGTGAAATTGTACTCGCAATTTTGATCTGAAATCACTCTCAAACAACAAACTGACAAACAACCTAGTAAAATCTGCAAAAAACAGAGTAAAAATTGAATTTTATCCAAAAAAAATCAAAAAGACTGTTTTGGTGAACAGTAATTAATGTCTACCTACAGACAACTGTATACCGTTATAAACTATTTTCTTGAAAAAAATAGTTCATAACGGTATACAGTTATGAACTATTTTCTTGCAAAAAAGTTGTTTTATTTATAAAAGCAATTTAGATTTTATAGTGTTATAACATAAATTAAATATAATAATATTTGGAGAGAATTTTTAGCAACCCTTTAATTAATCTCAAAGCTTATTCAAAATCAAACACATGATCATGTAACATGTTTGCAAAATTCATTGCTAACTGAAGAATGGTCCATCTAGCTTCTACAGGGTGTCCTTTCCTAAACTGGAAAATGAATTTTATCAGCTTTTTCCATATAGGAGCAAGCAAATAAACGTTGACATTTGTAGATAAAGCTTAAGAGACACATAACTTACAACCAATACTGTAGAAACTAGATACACATATGGCACGGCATGTTTTGCTTCATGTGTTGCATTCATTATCAATCAGCAATAATTTGTCACAATTTGATTTTCTAATCATATGTAATGAAGCAAAAAAAAATATTAACAGGTTTTATGTATCTTTACTTCTCTATCTTCCATTTAAGCAAATGTGGAACTATGGTACAAATTATTCGGAAACTTCCTGTAAGCACACAATCAAAATTATGTAAATGAAGCAAATTTATTTATGAAATCATACAAATAAGTTGAAATACAATTATTAGGCACATTTGAAAATAACAAAAACAAATCTGTAACAACAATTATCCATCTTAAAGTCACTATACGTGTCCATGAAATATCCTACAATTTTTGCAAGTTAATTGTTTAAACTCTAAACGGATAATCAGAAAGTATTTCGTAGGCTATAGCATTTTTTTCATATGTGTCATAAAAATTGTGAAAGTAGATCACACTTATTTTACACTCAAATATTGTTCCAGGGTATACTTATTGAAATGAAACAAACTTTAATTACATTAATGACCATCCGTTAAAAAAGCCCTAAACCGTTTTTATACTCTAACTCTCAAACTAATTGCATACCATATTAAAAGTGTACATTTTTAGAAGCGTATTTTCACCCCGAACTTATTGATATCGGTTTTTGACCAAAGAAACAAAAACAAACAAAAACGTATTTTTTGCCCAAAAAATGTCTGGAAAGCGTAAGTAAATTTGCATTTTTTAAAATTTTGAACTTTTTTGCTTTTTGGAATCTAGAGGCAAATGTCTGGGAATGGTTTCTCGAAATTTTTGATTCTTATCCTGGTTTTTAAAAAGATGCAAAAAAATACATCAAAAAATGTAAAAAATCCCACTGCTGCCATTAAAATTGTATACGAACCCAAACCATTAATATTTTCTCGTATTACATGAACAAACAGGGGGTAACTAATAATATCATAATCATATCGTGTCATATTGTATCATATATCTAAAGGCCGATATGAGTCCAACCATTGCAAGTTTGTTTTTCTTTTTAACTTTGAAAATATTTCAAAAATCAGTTCAAAATTATGAGAAGACCGCTCCAAAAGCTTTTGATTAGTTTCATGAATCCAGAAGATCAAAATTCTGCAAATCAAATTACCGTATTGCGGACTTTCCACGAATATTTTTGGCAGGATGTTTAATTACGTTCAAATGTTTAAATTGTACATTTTGTGCACAAAGTTATACCACCATTTTCTATAAGATCATCAAAATATTTATAGATACTTTTATATAATTAATATATTTTGTTTATTTATGTGTTTTATAGAGAGGAGCTTGCCATGAGAGTTGAGTTGACAGAAGCCCGTGTTCAGGTATGTAATAAGTACACTTTGACGACAATGCCATACCTTTTTTTTCGTCTTGCGATACTATCAAGCTTCAAAATATTCGGTTAACGGCATTTAGTGATTACAACTGCAAATGACTTTCTACAGTGTAAAAACTGTGTTTTTATATCAAGGCATTTTTAGAATTCATATTTCTTGCCCTGTTACATTTTTGAATTATATTTTCAACTAAATAACGGTTGCCAGCCTTTTAAATACATGATGAGAGTTGAAAAAAAGAAGAAAAAAAGACTTTTTAGGCTAGTGGTCTCCAAATTATTACCTGCGGTCTCCAGTTACCTGCACCCTACCATACTTTTACATGGTTTATACAGTTATAGTTTGAGAGTTATGGTAAACAAAAAAGTTTATGTCAGTTATGACTCTATATCCAGCACTGTTAAAAATTACCGTAATTTTAAGGAAATATTGCAAGTATTTTAATATTTACGATGGACCGTAATTTCACACCGTAAAATTTACAGTAAAATACCATTAAAGCCTATAACGTTTTACGGGGAAATATCCTAATAATTACGGTAACCTCTAAGTTTTACGGAATAATGCCTGACAGTTATATTGCCAAATTTTTACCGAAAATGAAACAATTGTCTGATTATTCAGCTATAAAAGTTCATCATTATGTGGAAAGTTATATAGCCTATCATTACAGACTGATAACCAAAAAACCTTCAATTTGTCACTGATTTCTTATTTTACTAATCACATTTATTTTCTCCTACTTTATGAAAGGTTTGGTTTCAGAACCGTCGAGCCAAATGGCGCAAACGAGAGAAATCCGGTGTACCTGAGCCAGGATCACAACACCACGAAGGTAGACTAGCTCCTCATCTACTTCATCATCTACGAGAACCACTTGCATCCGGGCTTCCAGCCTCCGCCAGCAATCCTGGATGTCCTATCAAGCCAGGTGCATTCACCCATCCAGCTATGTTAGATAGTTTTCCCCGTCTCCGGGTGCCCAGCCAGTATGAATTCACTGCACAAGATAACGGTAGTTCATGTCTAATTCCGCCGGCACACCTCGGGCACCCAGGGAGCCTACCGTCCGCGTTGTCTTTGACACATCCGGGACTTTTTATACCACCTTACTCTGCACATAACCAGTCGTTACCGTACTGGTATCCTCTGCTTAATCTGAAGCCACCTGCGTCATTGCCGAAAACAGAATCTGTCCGATCAGAATTATCAGAAAACATTAGGGACAACGCGGTGAAAAAGGAGCCTAGTACTTCAAATACTAGTAGTGAGAAAGTAGTCAGTATTGCGTCTTTAAGAATGAAGGCTAAACGGTTTACAGAAGGAATCGAAGAAATCTCTGCGAATAAACAATGATAAAGAACAAATTAGTAATGTAGCACTTCCAACATAATACGTCTCATGAAGTAAAGAGAACCCAGCTCCTCTTTAACAACTTTCAATTGTCAAATTCCGTAGCACCAATTGAATTTTCTGAGTAGTTCAAATCCTGATAAAACCTGAATAATTTTTTTACCTGCATTCCTCGTCATTTCAATCCTCGTATATTATTCTGGTGATTTTAAGAAAATGCATAAGGAAATAAGAATAAATAAATAAATAAATAAATAAAAAATAAATAAATAAATAAAACCGTGATTGAAAACAATACACGTAATTGTCTTTTTGTTCTGGTATCATGTTATCCGTATTGCAAAAAATTGTTTTTCTCTGACATCAAATCAAATCACACCTTATTCCAATATCAAAAACATACAAATTGCATTAAACCACACCAAAAGGTAAAACAAAATGATATTGAGGACATCATCAAAAGGAACTTCAATCACACTTATAGATAACATTTTCACTAATGATGCGTTGCCGTCCATAAAATAAATTCAGGCAATTTAGTCACAGACCTCTCTGACCATTTCCCAAATTTCATCTCAATTAAATGGTCTCGTAATATCGTTTTTATTGCATGCCAATATTTATCAATATTATCATCACTTGTTGTTAACATTGCATGTAATGTGAGATGGAAACAAATAAACTTAAACTTGAACTTGAAAGTCTAGAAGGCATGGAGTGATAATACCCTGCAAATAGAATAAGTTACAAAAGTATGCATGCAATTGAGTAAAAAGACATTTTTATAGAATAGAGAATTTCGTCTTAATATTACTGAAACTGAACCGTTTGCTGACCTATCTTGATGCTACTAATCTGTACATACTCAATTTTGCAATAATAATTTTGGATATAATGTTACAAGGTTTGTTTTTTTTTGGTCAAAATTGTAGACATACGCACACTATTTATTCCATACTTACCATCAAGACAGTGCAACAATGATTTTACCAATTCTCCACATAAGTGATTGCTCACCCCGAAAGGGGGGACTTTGCAGATGATATCAATTTTGATTTTATCATTTCATCTGTTACAGCATTTTGTAACCTTTAAAATGACTCCTTACTTGTTGAAATTGATCAAGGCGATCAAATTTTACAACAGAATATCTGCTGGAAATTCTTATTATTCTCTTTATTTTTTGCTGCCTATTTTCTTCAGTTTATCGAAAAGTGTTCTGTCACAAAGTCCCCCTTTTCGAGGTGAGTCATCACATATTGTTTGCAAAATTTATTCAGCTGTAGATTTGAGCTTTGTATTTGAAAACGAATAAAACCTAGCTTAAATGTCATCAAACCAAAACGTGCACATAACTTTACAAAAAAAAAAATACACAACAAATCAAGAAAATAACATCCTTTATACTGCGCGGCCAAGAGGGGAAAAATATTACAATCTTGCGTGTAAGATTGAAAGAATAGTTAGAAAGTACATGTATGTATATAAAGGTTGCAATTATAGTCCATGAAATGAACCTGAATATGTTTTGTTTTAGTTTCAATTTGTGATCTATATAGAACGGAAGCAACGCCTTTTCAGATATTTGTACTCAAACTTGTCCAATTTCATGATTTTTGATGTCAGATAATGAATATTCAGGCAAAATGTTTCTGAACTATAAGGTCACCTTGGAAAAGTAATCATATCTGTAATTTTAAAATTTGTTCATTTTTCAGTATAGACCCTGTAGACGAAGAAGTACCTTATGCACATAAAGAAAACAGCGTTATGGCTGAGTGAGCAGATGAAGTATACTATTTCCATGCTCAAACCAGGAAAGTTAAGAATTCTCAACCTAACTGCTCAAGCATACTTTATTTAAGCTACTCTTAAATAAAGTATTGTATTTGACAAAGTGGACCAAGCAAATTTATACACATATTAACGTACGTTCTAGATTGCCGATTGAAATGAAACAAACCTTACATAAAAGTTTATTTAATTGAAAATGACATGTCTCCTGGGTAACTGAAAAATTATATTCAACGATTGTGAGTGGTTTTTTTTTTTGTTGGGACAAACTGTAAGCCATAATATTTTCCGTTTTGAATGATGAATGGTATATATAGACATCATTAAAGAGAAAATGATGATGTTTGTTTCAGCAATGATAACCCCTTTTCCTGACACACTTCATCCGTATTCAGCAAGCAATTCCATGTTCTGAATAAATAGCGTTTTATTCTGTAAAGAATGCGGATATGGGCATCAGATGAAAATGAAAATAGGATTGAAATAAAAGAATTATAACTGGGACAGAAAAAAATAGTCTCTGTTTTATTCATTCTAATTCTTGAGGTGAATTCATTTTAGTAAACATAGCAAATTGATGTCATAGCGCTTGTGAACCACCACATCTGTCCTGAGCTCCGTGGTTAGTTACCGATTCCTTAATTGCCTTAATTGATGTAATTAATAATGAAGTGAAGTACACTTGCAATAATTAAGTAACCAAAGTACCTTATTTGTCTTCAATTGCCACAAAGCAAATTGAATTAATCGATTGGAGCACCACGAGACTCTGTAATCGTTGGTTGTTAAGCCCGGTGCAGACTCCTCTATCGTATAGAATATTTTGTTTAGAATATTCTATGCTGACGACAAAATGACGCAAGTCATCGAATAAAACTGTGTGTTTTATTCGATGACTTGCGTCATTTTGTCGTCA
>JXSR01S018103.1:1247-12011 GCA_000969725.1 Ophiothrix spiculata
TCTCGTTTTATGTCGTTTTTTTCATTATTTATAACGACGATAATTAATGAAAAATTATTGAAAAAATCCATATATTGATCATTGTTGATGGATAATGCTTAGATACCAATGACCGCGTGTTCCAGTGACTAAACTCATCTCATTATCATCCGTACTCTTGCGTTACTGGTTTGTACAGTGCGAACAATGAAGTTAGCAACTTTTAAAAATCGACCTAGAGGATTTTAAAAGTTCATAACTTCAATGTTTCTCAGTCAATTGTCAAAAATAAGGTGTCAAATGAAAGCTGAAATTGTAGCGCTTGTACACAAATTCTTTAAATTACGTTTGCAAGTACCGTATTGGCGCGCGAGCCATTTTTTCGAGATGAGGTGATACTTTTTTGGGAGTCTTTATTTAGGGGTCAATTACTATAAATGGTCCAAGTTTGGTCCAGGTAGGGTAAAGGTTTCTGGAGTAATGACCGTGACCATGACATGACCTGGGATGACCTTTGATCAACTCAGTCAATTTTGTACCTTGACCTAAAATGACCTTTGGTGACATTTGACCTTGGATACCTTGACTGGACCCTCCCCCAATAGAACAATCAAAGGGCCAATTCCGAATCATGGTCCAAGTTTGGCCCAGATCGGGTCAAGGGTTCTAGAGTTCTAGAATGACAGACATCATATCATATTGATAGTTTATTTCTGTAGCTCTTAATCCAAGCACTCGCACACTATGAAATTCAACTCGTTTAAGCACGTATTTAATTGTGAAACACTGATGGCCATGCATTTTACACTCAAGTTAAACGATGCAATACGCAGGCAAATTTAATTAATAAGTTGGCCAGTTTAAAATTCTTCTTTATGTTCATGAATTCTTGCATAACATGACTCCAACTTATATCTCGGACTATTTCGTCATTCATGAACCGGCTCGTACTTTGCGCTCATCCTCTGATAGTAATCGCCTCGCTATTCCAAGACTCAGTAATAGAAGCAGTGTTGATAAAAGATTTCACATTGTAGCCACTACGGCATGGAATTCCTTACCTGTGGATATAAAATCTGCCATGTCTATATCACAGTTTAAGTCTTAACTAAAGAATCATCTGTTTTCTCTTATTGACATTTTGTATTTCTTTTTGTAAGCGCCATGGTATCTTTTTGGTGAATGGTGATATAAATGCGTGTAATGTAATGACAGACGAAACTGTCAGGTTAGTGTTAATAACCCTGGGTTCTACCTTAATTAATTATTCTTCAATTTTGACCTATCTTGAGCCCAGATTGAGCCCTACCTACCTTCTTGTATTGATAGTTGTATCCCTGTAGTATTTGCTTGAATAGATTTCTGATATTCCTGCGCTGACTGGTCAAATAACTGGATCAGTAAAGCACAAGTCTTATCATATTCACATCTCCCTATAGTTGATAGCTGTAATAAGGAGGAATTTAAAAATTAAAAGTCCAATTTTGAAAAGAAGTCACATGTTTGAGTATCACGTAGCAAGTTTCAGCCAAATTCTTATATTAACAATTCCGTCTGTTTGAAGAGAAAGAAATCATTAAGTTTTGAATACTTTGAAGACAGGAGGAAGAGCACACACCTTGCCAGGGCACGGGTAATGGAGTGGGAAAAGGGCATGCTATAACGGAGACTCGAACTGTGAACCTCATGCCTGGCTTGCAGACAAGGCTAGTAGCTTGTAAATGAAGTAGTCAATCATTTCATTTACTGTGCAGTGTGTGTGCATACATAAGTTGGTAGGAATGTAAAATGGTTCACCATGATGTATTTTGACTGTGTTTATTTATAATGTTGAATAGATTTTGTTCATTTTGGGATCAACTAAACTTTTGGGATTCACAAATGTTACACCGCAGTAAATAAATGACTAGTTTAACTACAAAGTTGATATCAGTTCAAATCCTTCAAGTTCTAGGGTAGCTCAAAAGTATTTGTATCCCTCTAATGACCTGGTGTCATGTGACAACAATTAAAATCACCAATAACCAAGACTACCATTCTATTTCAAAAACAGAACACATCGCAGCAGTGTGCTACAAAATATGGTTTGGAAAAAGTATACTTTAGGTCCTTATGGTTTAATAGATTCTGAAACGTTTGTCTAATTTTCTGTTCAAAACATACCTGATCAAGCTGCTGTTGTACCATACCCGTATCATCCAATGGGTCATCCATACCATCATCCATTTGAATTATTGCTACCGAGTCCAGTCTGGATGTGATATATGCCTTGGTTATCTCAGGTGTGTAGACCTCTAGGAGATGAGGCTCTGTTGCTTTGACATAGGGTACTGATGCTACCATACGTTGCCATAACGTTAACAGGTAGTGAATGCTGTTTGGTGCAAACTGCCAAACCTAAACAGGTGGATTAATAGAAGCAATATGGAAATATTGAAATATATTTCTGGAAGGAGACATGTCGAGATAAAATGCTTAAAAAAATTATGTGCTGTATATCTAGTCTCAATTGTTTCATCGATCTGACTGACCATTGGAGAGCAATTTGGCAAATTTACAAATGAAGTGTCAATCTGATGCAAAGGTTGCCATAAAGGTGCCATAAATGTCAATTCTTATTCGAAATTTTATATCAAGGAATGCAGCTCTATATGCCTGTTTCATCTGAAGGCAACAAAGCCCCTTTGTTCTAATAAGCTAAATAAGTGTCTAAATAACAAACTGAACTATTTGTGAGAACAAAAGTTTTCCCTTTACAGACGTTTCGGGTTACTAGTGACAAGCGCATACACTGATATAACCAAGTATTAAACATTTTCCAGGACGTTCTGATCCCAATTTTGATTTTGACATCAAGAATCGATTTTCTTCTGATATTTTATAATTATATTCTATTTCAGACAAAGAGAGCTTTCCATCTTGCCGTTTTGTAAATGCATAGCACTTTAAACTGTGCATTTACGACAATTGCTTATCAGTAGATGGAAATTTATTAGCATTTAGTACTGCTATTCCAACAAATTTGATTACTGCTGTAAAACCTTTGATCCATCTCTTAGCAAACAAGTGTAGGCGTAAAATTTCGACACACAAGCGGTATAGAAGTTATTTTAGGATGCACTAGTTTTAGTATATTAGCTATGAAACATGAAAATTTGTTAACCCAACATTAAAATCCTAATAAAACAAAAATATATCATTTTACTTTCACTTAAAGCAATACTATAAGTGTTAAAAATGAAGCGCCCCCTGTCACCCATGACTTTTGGGCTTATTGGGTTTGTTTTTGGTAGATATGAATACACTCCAAACGATTTGTCTCAAAGATGCTTATTACTTTTTCTGTTATGGCCATTTGTTGAGTTAAATTCAAGATCCCGAATTTAATTCCATATGTTTTAGTACAGGAAAGCATGCATGTGCTTTTTATCAATTTTTTGGTGGCAAAACAATTTTTCTCAAAATACACTTGAAGACGCTTTTAGATAGTCACATTCCTCCATTTCATGTTGTTTTTACTATAAACCATTTTTGATCAAAATCTTATAGTATTGCTTTAATTTGTATGTACCAAGTGACAAATAACACAAAGTCCTGATAACACAAAGTAGAATTTGTGATCCCCCAGATTTTGTGTTCAAGAGTTTCCACTTTATACAGAAAGAGGTAAACACTCTCAGAGGCAATTGTCTTACCTGCAAACTTTGCACTGTGAACTTTGCGATAAGTGAGATGACATCTTGATAGTCTGTGACTTTGACTAATTCTCCTAGTTGATAGTTAGATTTCAGTCTGGCTAGTAGTCGACAAAATTCATGGTAGTTGTTAGGATCGGATAAACTCTGAAAGAGAATAGAGAATGCCAATGAATGCTGAAAATCTAATGGCAGATTTTGCTGGGCCTTTTTACTTAATTTAAACAATAAAAAAAAAACCATAAATAAATAAAATATAATTTTAAGTTTTCTGATAGTTGATTAGGGGCTCAGTCATATATCAACATATAGAGCCCAATGTATACTGTTTCGGTCATAGATATACATGTATATCAATTACCAAAACGGTGTACTTTAGGGATACGTTTGGGCTCAATATGTTGCTTTGACCATCGAGATATCATAGAAGGAGACTGAATGGAACCAATTCTTTTGTTCAATGTCAGTTATAAGTGATTATCTTTAATCGTGTTTTGGGTATACCCTATTGAAAACAAATTTTATTTAAATGAAGACACGCACTCCCAACACAATGGAAACAATACCAGGATGACATATACTTAATACATGTGCGGAACGTCATCCTTGACAAGGCTGGCGATTGCCCTTTATCTGTGAGGGATCGATCGTTTTAAATTATCGCCAGATTTAAAGTTGAAAACAATTCAAAGTATTGACTGCACAAAAATGTATAGTATAACCCTCTCATTTAAAGAAATTGGTCATTCCCTAACGACAAAATCTTATTACTTCCTGTCCTTTTTCTAGGCCTATATTCTAGATGGCTGAGTTTGGCCAAAAACGAAAATAACATTTATGTAAGGCAAAATATCTCAAGTAACTAAATTTAACAAAATTATGTCCCGCCGAATCCCGCCAGATTGCCTGAAGTGGTATTAAACTCATGTCAAAATGTTGCCTTGTAAAAATTACAGCTGCACAAATTCCTTAATTTTCATTCCAATTGATGTTTGAGTCACATTTGGTTGTAATTAGTAAAGTGTTGATGTTGTACCAAATTTGATAGTAAATGTAGCAAAATGTGACTATACACAATAGAGAAGAAAAATTAGTTTCAAAATAAACTTCCGGTTTGGGTCAGGTAAAGGTTATTCCAAGAACCCTGTAAGTTCTGTGAAAATCACGTAACATTGTGAGCTGTTGGATAACCATCATATACATCAAACGTGAATTTGAAGTGCCATTACTATTCAACTAACAAAAGAAAAATCGGATTAGATTATAGTGAATATTAATGGGGCTCTCTCCTTTTAAGATATCTTGATGATTTGACCGAGCCCTTTAAGGTAAGACATGGGATCTGAATCTTAATTTTAATCCAAGGTCTCTGAATTTTCTAAATGATGGGTGGTGGTCAGGGACCTATTTTGTATCTTTTCTGCACAAAAGCATGTGGTTACCTTATATATATATGTCCTTTCTCACCTGTGGGTTTTCTAGTATTCCTCTCACTCCATTAACTAGCTGTGTCAGGAACTTTGCCCTCTCAGGATTATTAAATAGTGATCTACGTACTGATGCTATCTGGACTAAACATGATAGGGCCTGTGAAGATAAGGAGAAAACACAAGTTTGGGGTAACTTAAAAGCATTTTATATGATGATAAAAAAACAAAGTTTGTTACAATTTAGTTTTATCACGATATGCGACTGGAAAAAACATAATAAAACCATATAAAACTTTGAACGCTGTGTGCTACATTGGTGATGCAATGTTAAATGATAAAGACCAGGAGCCTTGGCGCGCCCCAAAGCATCTCTTGAGACATGTACTGTTATTATATTTGGATTTTGAAGTTTGGATAGGGGTGTACGTTTTTCAAATGTCTTTTCACTTTTGATCTTAAAATGTCTCAGATTTTAAACTAATAAGAATGAGAATAAAAGATAAGATTTTCGGGGGTGCCCATTACAAAAAAATAATGTACGCCCATCCATTATGAGACGATAGATGACAGGCAAAACAATAAATCTTATCTTTTATTCTCTAAGTGAGTGACTGCTACAAAACATAAAGAAAAATGATCTACGCAAATGTTTATTGGTAGTTAGACAAGGAAGTGAAAAGACAGTCTTTCATACTACCAGGGTGACTTAATGGTTTGCTACACACATTTGTTGCATTCGGATGTTGTTGATTTGAAGGTAATGACTTCCACAATATTTAGTCTGTTTCATCCAATGCTACCCATATGTAATGATCAGTATTCAGGGCTGTGAGTGGATGTTTGAAAACAAATCTGTAAATAATGACAAAATGCCCAAAACAGGCTGAAAATAACCCCCCCCCCCCAAAAAAAAAAAAAAGCTGAAATTATGACTCTTTTGAAGGCATGAAAAAATCTGAACTCTCACACCCCTCAGTATTCTGCATTCTGGTCTGTATGAAAGGCGTTCAGCGTGTATGGTTGTTACATTGTTTTCCTTGGGTAATGCATCTGTTTGGCTTTGAATATCAAAACGCTTCATTTTACTTCATGACAAATAAGTATTATTTTTCTGTGAATGTACAACTAATTTGCATTCCATTTTGCTCGGAAAATTAAATAAAAACAATGCACCTGCAGTAAATTGGATTGATGTTCAATTCACTTGGGTCCCTATGAGACTCATAAATTGGACACATCAAAATTGATGCGCGTTAATGCAACAACAGTTACAAATTTATGAACATATAAATAATAACTTACCAAGGGTGACAATGAAGGAGGAAGAGCTTTGTACAAGTCAAAAAACAGGTGAATAGTAGAAAAATCCAAAAATGCTGCAAAGAAAAACACAGGGTTTTTAGTATTAGTCTAGAAAACTAGGCTTTAAGTTATTGAGTGAAATACAGATATGGTATGGGAAATAATCTGGCGCGAAGTGGAATCCACAAGAAGCGTAGGCTGGTCCCTGGAGGCTGGTACATTTACTACATGATTCAGACTGCCCATCATAGAAGGCAACAGCTGATCATTATTAGTCAAAATTTTGACCGGTAGAATAACACAACTTGCCAGCTCACTCGCCCTATCTAACTACACGGACGGCAAAAGCTTACAAAATGGCGATGTTGACATGTGCGATCTCTGCATGACGCACAGCGTTTAACTACGCTTTACAAGAAATTCACGCAATCACTAATGTGTCACATGTGTAAATGTTTGACGCTGAAAACAAATACCTTCAGCATACAGGCCAATCAAGTACTTAGATTGATTAGCGGTTACCGGCGTCTTATTTTGGATAAGACGTCAGAGCCCAGCGTAGTAGAAGCGTAATTAGGTCTAAATATGACACTCCAACTGGCGATAATCTCACATATTGGACTTATATGCATTATCATACCACAAAGTCAATTTTAAATATTATACTATTTAGGTTTAGGTTTAGGTATATTAACTGATTACATCGCAGCCAATGGCCGAATTGCATAATACAGTGAGCACAAAAATACAACAACAAGGTATTTATTTATTTATTATTCTGCAATTTGTTTAGCTTTATTTCACAAAAATCAAAATTCTTTTGATGAATGTTTTACTCATCATAATAACCCGCACATCCCTATAAATTCAAAATGAAATGCTCAGGTGCACTCGGTGACCTGATATAATGCGTCTCAATGTCTCTAGTGTATGATACTAAATATATCATGTCACTGGCTTTTTCAAATATAGTTATAAATTCTACCAGTAGGGTGATTGATAATGGTGGTTTTCTTAGTGAAGTCCTACCTGATCTCCAGCCAGTGGGTATTTGTACAGTGCAAAGGTCATCTGATGACTCATCTGTTGATGTACCAATGAAGTCAAATGTCAAACAATTATGGCCTAGTCTCAGAAGCTGGGTCATCAGTGAATGCTGCATGTGAATTAAAGAATGTCAAATATTTATGGGCTAGTTAAAGTAATTGGCTTATCAGTGAATTTTGCAATTACAACATCACAAATCATTATACATGATTTCAAGATTTAAAAATGAAACACTCCAGAATGAACTGAAATTGTTTTTAAAGACATCTACGATGGGTTCACCTGTTTGACGTACTGACATTTAACCACTCAAGATGTTGAATGAATGACTAGATTGATGCAAGTAATGATTTTGTGACTGCAGTCATAGTGCTATGTGGGATAGAAACCTTTATTGCAATGTCCTATTTATTAAGAAATTACATTGTGACATTTTACAAAACACAACTTACCTTATTCTCATCATTGTAATCAACTCCTTCTTTTGAAGCCTGAAAAATAATTGTCAAGTACGAAAAGTTAGAAGGTACCTAATGAAGCATATTTTATTCTCAAAAGCAGGGTCAGAAGTTTGTGACAAGTTACAAAAATCCATTTCTCGCAAAGAATTCTAAGAGAATCCCAATAATTCCCTTGCATTTGATCTATGTACAATTGGACAATTTTAGGAGAATCTACTCAGACAGATTGGAATCTTTGCAAGAATGGATTTTCCTCAAATTTCTGGCGAAAGATTCTAAGGTTAAATACTTCAAAGATAATGCAAAATC
The DNA here is from genome assembly GCA_000969725.1 of Ophiothrix spiculata. Lineage (NCBI taxonomy): Eukaryota > Metazoa > Echinodermata > Ophiuroidea > Amphilepidida > Ophiotrichidae > Ophiothrix > Ophiothrix spiculata. The sequence continues at coordinate 9,471 of JXSR01S018103.1, forward strand.
TAGACTGTAATTATCACTAAACACAACATATAGAATAGATCTCAATTAACTACTTACAAGATTAATTTTTCGTTAAAACACTATCTATAACTTTGAGAGTAAAGGAGAACTTGGATGATGGATTTAATGGGTACATACCAGTCTGCATATACTGCCCAATACGATGGCTTTGACCGTCATGAGGCTCAAATAATCTCAAAATCCAAATCTATAAACCGCCTCATGTTTTCTATACACGTATTACAAAGTAAGGCTGATAAAAAATCCCATTCCCGCCCGAAATGACTCTGTCCCGGGAAGAAAATAAGCTTACTTGTACATTGTATCCAGAAAATGATTTACGTAAAGCCAATGATGCAAAATTACTAGTAAATACTCACATGTGAGATGTTTGAAGCTTGAAAAACATCCCAGTTGTGAGCCCATTTGGTTATAAATAAGATACATATTTTTTCAACATGTTTTGAGAACTAAAGACTGCGAGATGTTGTGTTATCCATTAAATATTTTTAAAAGCTTAGATGGCACCTGCACCAGGCTACTAATGCGCTTCCAAAATATGTCCTGGAAACAACATCCAACTAAGCATCAGATTTATGGTGATATACCCCATCTCTACAACTGTGGCACAGAGGAGGGCCCAGTTTGCTGGTCACTGCTTTCGAGCCAAGGACCAAATCATATCGGACCTTCTTCTTTGGAGACTGCCGTGTCCAAACAGAGGCTGTAGACCATTAACGTACCCTGATGCCATATGTAGAGATACTGGCTTGAACTTCAATGAGCTTAGAAGTGCAATGTGTGATAAAGATAGTTGGCAAAGATGTGTGTCATGGATCTCGACGGCAGTCGAAGGATGATGATGATGAAAAGCTAAATACCTTCCGTTCAACATTTTGTATGGACTTCAATGTCTTGAATTATAATTGATAGAACCATCCCGCCAAAAACATTTTTGGGAATCCCAAGCCTTATTCCAACCTTGCAAAGATAGCACTTATTTTAAAATTACTGGTGATATATGGAGACATAGGAAGTCCACCGTCAATCCTGTCATATTTTATTTAGAGATTAAAAACTGCATATTACTTGACACGAGTGAAATTGTACAACAATAATGCACCGCGTGCTGAAGTTGAGTTGTCCGCACTCACGAGGCGCAGCTGAGTGAGTTGGACAACTTTGAATTCAGCACAAGGTGCATTATTTTTGTACAATTTCACGAGCACCAAGTAAAGAGCAGTTATTAATCTAATTCATAAACGACAATGATTAGAATAAAAATAACAACCATCAATCGTCCAATGTTAATCATTGTAATTTATATAAATTTACCTTTCTTTTTAAGGAGCTTGGTCCTATTGTTCAAAATTAAGTTTTCAATATCATATGAAAGATAACCACTAAAGAGGTCTAAGTTTCAAATTTCAACTGAACCTGTCAAACCGTTTTGATTTTATGGGCATTTTAGTATTTCAGAGCCGCCTATATGTTATTGTCTAGAAATAATTACAGTTACCATAATTAGACACATTTTCATATATATCTCCAAAACGGATTTATAACTCAGACGTGAAATTTCACATTGGTAATGAGAAAAATATGAGCAATATTTTGGTACCAAAATCTCAAAAAGTTTGAAAAAATGTTGAAGCAATCGGACTATGCTCCTTTAAAAGTAAACTTGCAATACAAGCGCGAGCTTGTTATGCGTACGCGTACATGGAATTGTACACGCACTATGCAATACGCGCATATAAGTTACCAACTGTCCAATTAAGATTTACAATTTCAATGCATACTTAACGCAGAGTGAATGAATGTATTTTAAAGATCTTACCTGTGATAATAATTTACATGCCATGTTGAATATTTCAAAAAGCAGAGTATCACGGAAAGACGAGGCAATTTTCCTATGCTTGGTAAGAGGACGAACTGTGTCAGGCTAGAAGATAGGAATAGAAGAACATTTAACAGATAACAATGGGATTGAAAAGACATAGGTGACATATTTGTTGTCAACAACAGATCTTTTCATCAAGTGCAGAATTGATCTGATGGGATTGATTCAATCACAGTCTATTTTATGTGATCAGATCTGAAGCAGAATTATGAAAAATTCTTTACCCTTATCCATCTCATGAACTGATTACTGATCCAACAAATTAGAAATATTGTTAGCAAGTTGGTTGGTGAACCAAAAGAATCGCCTGGTGGCAGTTCGTAAGATTTAAGCAGTAAAAGGATTGTTCAAATACTTACACTTTTCTGGCAAAAGTTTGATCCATGTGGGACCACTGTTCAAACAGTTATCACAATGATATTCAAATGTACTTGAATGTCCTCCTGATCAAGCATGGTCGATAATTCGATATATCGAGATATATCGATTTTTTAAAAACATCGATATTGCCGATATTGGATTTTAAGGTTTATCAATATATTGTCGATATTTTGAAAATAACATCGATAAATCGGGTGTACGATATTTCGACAGCTAATGATATATCGTACCCGTCGGATGTTTTTAAAATAATATCG
>JXSR01S018109.1:10411-20884 GCA_000969725.1 Ophiothrix spiculata
GAATTTGTACTGCTGAGCTATATACTGTTCTTTGGGCGTCAGTTTCCACATGATATTGACATGATATTGATATGCTGATTGACTAACCTGAATTAAAGCTTTCACCTACGGTTCCAAGAGGTGGGTCCACGTCAGGTTTTCCACCAAGCACTTCATTAAGCTGGTAAAAGAGAGGGCAAACACGTAGAACATCTACTCCTGCTCCCGACCGCTCTAGTAAAGATTTTGCATCCTTGTACTGTGTTTTTAGCATTTTAAGTTTGTTTCTTATTTGCTTTTCAGTTTTGGTTGGGAACCCAATGGTATGGAGTTCTGTCTGAATTTTTTCATATATATGTTTCCTCTTGGTGCTTCCACCGCGAATATCCTGTGAGACTTCCGGATCTTTCCAAATTTGGATCAGTGCAAGCGCCTCGTTGATTTTTTGTGAAATGAAAATGATCCTCTCCTGGTTCGGTAACTGTGCTGGTCTGGTTAGTACTTATTTCATTCGCAAGCTTTTTACCTATATTGGAGAAAAAGTCATTAAATTCGTTAGCTATGGCATCACCGTTATTGGTTATTTCATTACCAAATTTAAGGCTGCGAATGGGATTATGTTGACTGCTTGGGATAATAGTTTTAACAGTCTTCCAAAGCCTTTGAGAATCATTGCCTGCATCTTTGATTGCAGATTCAAAGTAACTCCTTTTAAGCTCTTTGGACATGTTATTAAGCTTATTACGAATGGCTCTAAAAGTATCCCAATCAGTAGCAAGCTTTGATCTTTGGGCTCTAGACTTACTGGCGATAAGATCTCTTCTAAGTGAGAGATAATCATCATTAAACCAAGGTGGTGGGTTGTTAGGAATTTTCATATTTTTGTACGAAGCATGCTTGTCACATATTGAGATAAAAAGATTCTGGAAGATATCCCAAGCCATATTTGGGTTATCACAGGCTTCCACAGTATGCCATGGTGCTTTGTCAAGATCGTCCAGGAAAGCACTCACACTAAAATTACAATACGACCTTGCCCTGATGTTTCTGGATTTACCCTTTGCAAGTTTGGATGCCTTTCGAGCAGCATATACTAGCTAATGGTCACTATGAGGAAATGTAATTGCACCATTGTTTTTATACATTTCAGGACGATTAGTCCAAACATGGTCAATACAAGATTTAGACAACTGTGTAATTCTGGTAGGAACAGTTATTATTTGAGTTACAAATTTTTTTGACAACTGGATTTTTCCATTTTTACTACATTTTCAGCAATCTCGACCCTGTATTAGTCAATGGGGGGAAATTTCAAGTTCAAGGTGCAGCATTTTTTATTTCATATTTGAATTCTACACAAAATTTCATCCAAGAATCATGTGACATTGTCTATTTGAGCCATCTTTATTGTTTCCATTTTTGGCAGTCAAACCGGGGTCAAATCTGGAACCTTGTCATATGCTGATTATTGGAAATGGAGAGTGAAGTCAACTTGCAGTAGTGCAACAACTGAAACACAATGCTTATCTTGTTAGGCCAAAAAAAAATAAATTGTTATGTTGCCCTCAGCGACCGACCCTATCCAAAAATTTAAAAAAGAATATTAGGGTCGGGAAAGCACCCAATTTTGCTCAGATTGGGTGTTTTTTGAGAAAATATTAAAAAAATAGTGGAAAATGCACCCAAATTTGGTACTTTAGGTGCTTTAAAAAAAAATAATTTAATAAAAAAATATTTTCCGACCGACCGACTAAATTTTTCAGAAATCCCACTTGAGGGCAACACAACAATTTTTTTTTGGCCTTATAGTGTTGTCACCTATATATTAAACACACATTGAAATAAGTATATGACATCACTTGGAGGAGGGGTGTGTGAAGCACTCAAGTATCATGTTGTAGGCATAGTGTGACCAAGAAAAAGGTGAATTAGGGTTGCTTTGAGAATTACAGGGGAATCAGGTGACATCGTTTAGGGTATCAAACACAGCCATTTTTAAGATATAGGATATCTTTTACAAACCTTAGTGTGAAAACGGTATCGGTGAAATGCTGATTTAGGATGTGAATAGGGGAGAAACGGTATATTTTGGCTTAAGTAACAATCGCCCTTTAGGGATGTTTTCAAACTGTGGTCACGCTATGCCTGCAACATTATACTTAAGTGCTTCCCCATATCACTTTACCCTTTCAAAGATATGCAACAATACAAACATAAACCTTTTTTGTGTGTGAACCCTGTGTGAAATTAATCAAACTGAAAGAAATAATCAGAAATGATATGTCATATGTAACACCTTTATATATGTTATGTAAGCCTTCATAATTTGTAGACATAACTGTGGGAAAAAAAATTGAATGATCATTTGACCCAGGGGGGTCTGTCATCATTGAAAGGGGGGTATCAGGCGTGACCAAGGACTTCCACACAGCACCCTAAACAAGTATTTACATATTATCAAAAATTACACCCTAAGTAAGTATAATTGTTGAAAATTTACCAACATTTTACTAAATTTACTGAAAATTTAACTTATCATTTTGAAAAATATACCCTTTTTGTTGTTTTTTTGAGATTTTAGACCCTATTCACGTTACGCACGTAACGTGCCTGATCCTCAAAAAACACCCTTTTTACGTGAATTCTTGGTCACGCCTGATACCCTCATGTCAATGATGACAGACCCCCCCGGGTCATTTGATGATTAGATAACAATTATAAAGATAACCACACTATATAGTGAAACACTGAAATGTAACCCGGAAATGTCCAGTTAGGTGTTTTGTGCTCTACAATGTTGACCATAACGCTGCACGTATCCTACATGATATAATCTTGCTAGTGCTGTCACCTATACATAAGACATCACTAAAATGAGCATATGATTTTACCACTTTTACTTTCACTTTACTTTCACTTTACCATTTTACAGATACGCAACAATACAAACATTAACTTTTGTGTGTGCGAAACGTGGATGAAATTAAGAAAAGTGAAAGAAATAATAATTAATCAATTATATGTAACATGTTTATATATTATGTAGGTCTGTCTGATTTGTAGACATCACTGTGGAAAAAAGTTAGAATTATCATGTGATGAATACACAACAATATAAAGATAACCACATTTATATAGTGAAACACTGACATATAAATTCAGGTGTTTTGTGCTCTGCAATTTTGACCATAACACTTCATGTATCCTACATCATATATTGGATGCATTAATGCAACCATGGGTTTTGTGAAAGGCTTGTCTACTGGTTGGTTGTCATTGGTTCCATTCATTTCATCTTTCTTGAAAGAGCACCATATGTCGGTTCTATTGGTGCAGTATGTGTGGTCTCCCGTATAATGGTAAACACCAGCCATGGTTTCCGCTGAGGCCGCTTCTGGATTGCCTTTATTGTGGCGTAGCGCTTTGCCATAGAAACGCTGTAACGCATCTACTCAAGGAAGAGCGAGTCATCCTTGTCCATCTAATGTTCTTCCATCAGCTAGTTTTGTACCTAGGGCGTGGTAAGTAATATCAAACCAAGAATCATATTTTCAGAAATATGGTATTAAGAACGAACAGAAGTGCTGCACTTCCACTTGGCCTTGTATCCCTGGTCAATAGATGGAACACATCCATATTTGTCAAAGTCCGATTCGTATGTATGCGGAACTTGTTATTATCTGAAGCTCTAAATGCTGAAAAATTACTTTTTTTCATCAATTTATCAACCGGGTCTCATTTATCTTTAATTTCCCCTTCCAGTGGAAGTTTAAAATAAAAATTGGGAATTTACTCACATTTGGTTTATTGGAAGTCACATCACCATGAACCTATTAGCTGTAAGTTTTAAATGGTGATTCTGTTTTCAATTTTTGAAAAAATTTAGTTGTACAGGCACACTGAAAAAAAAATGAAAAAGGGGTACTTGGAAAGTATAGTCACTTGTGAATATTATTAGCTTCTTTTCTCCAAAGTAGGCTGCCAGCATTGTTGGCAAATGGGCATTTTGTTTTTTGTCAGCTCCATTTCATCCTTCATGGTGTCTTCCAACTGCTGAGATGCTTTGCTTTTCAAGTACACATACAGCCTTTCTGCTATTGACACCCACTTGTTTTCTTCCACATCTTTACCTGTTAAGGCGGTGTCACACATCACAAAACGTACGAATAACGTATTAATAACGTACACTGGATTTGTCATTGTAATACATGTAATATCGATTACCAAACAAGTTCGTTATTAGTACGTTATTCGTACGGTACGGTGATGTGTGACACCGCCTTTAAGAGTTTGAAATGTTGACTAAACCATTAATTTGCTCGACCAGAAATGGCCCCTGTCAAGAACTGCAGCTACATGAGTTCTGATGAGTTTATGTCTTTCCTCTGGAGGGGTAAAGTTGCATCCATTCATTTGTCGATATTCTTTTTATTCCAGTTGTCAGGGCTTTCTTTATATTCTTTCATCAGTGCTTGTTTCTTGTTTCTTCTTGGACCTCCTCTGTGTCTGCTCCTTCCATTTTCACTTCTCACCATTTTCCCTTCCCACCTACCCTTGATGCATCCATAGAAATCAATGTCCTTGACTGGCACTGATGAGACAGCTTCATCTGTTTTAGCTTTAGGTTCTAAGTTTTTACCGATGTTTTTACGGCTTTCGTTTTCTCTTCTGTTTTCTAGTTGTTGAAGGAGTGTCATGGCCCCATCTCCAACTGTCTCGCCATTTATCCTGTGAGGTTTGATAATCATTTGTGAACAGAAAACAACGTCAAACCAAAAAATATCGACCCATAGTGAATGGTCAGAATATGAGATTTTTGATGAAAATTTACCAATGAATTATTTTTGTGTAAAATTTGGGTCTTAATTTTTTATCTCAACTATCAAGAAATGTGAATATAAGTTCAATAAACAATTCCAATTAAAAAACTTTGTTTTAAAAAACAGTAACTTGCATCCTTTTCACTCCTTTTTGGAAAAAGGCTATTTTTGTGTTTTTGATTTCATTCCTGCCCCAAGACCAAATTTGTCATTTTCCCTGAAATAATGAGCAGACAATAATAGGGTTTATATCATGATTACAGTGATTTGAGCCGTGCAATAGTTTGTACTATGGCACGGCATGAAACAAACCTGTGTGATATCATGATATAAAACAAATATTGAATGCCTCTACACGTGCAATAGTACAAAATATATCATGAGGTCAAATTTGGACTGATCTATTTCACTCGGCAAAGTCCAAATTTGACCTCATGATATATTTTGTACTATTGCACTCTCAGGCATTCAATATTTGTATATTATTGAATAGGGTTATGAAACCAATGCATAAGCGATAAACTTGTTTGTCTTCAGTCCAAAGAAATTAATATCAAAATCAATAAAAAATCAACAAATTAAATGTTGTAACATGAATATTTCAATGGTAAATATGGAATAATATATAAAGAAAGACACAAATGGGCCAAGAACTGAGCCTTGAGGAACACAGTTTCAAACATTTGAAACAATCATTTTAATCAGGGTTTTGCTTAGATAGGAGTAATGTCCTTTTTGTCTACAAAAATGTACATCATTTTAAGTGGTGAATGTCAATTTGAATTTTTTGACTACATTTAGCAGAGTTTGGATAGAGTTTTACCATACTTTTACTTGCTGTACATAACCTTCAATAATTCCATGCTATATATAGCTGATAAATCTATTGCCACGGTTCAAAATTAAGTTCAAGTTTTGCAACTAGTTGATGTCAATTGTCACAGATAGATAACACATTTCATTGTCATAAGTTTCCAAGGTATATAAAGTGGATAGCATGTATGTCCATGGTCTAGCTTCTGTAGCTTTGTCTGGAATAATCCAATATATCTTGAATCTTTGGACGGTATCTTCCATAAAGTTAATCTTCAATCTGTAATGGAGAAAGAAAAGAAAGGAAATATCTTAATAGTTTTTTTTTAATTATATAAAAAAGGCAGTATTACTAAACTGATTTAGGGGGTGGGGTGGCGGTGACATGTTCCCTCCTCAATTTTAGGTGGGGGAAAGACCCCCTCAAAAAATATAAAGAAGAAAGGAAATTAATGTACCGGTGAAGAATATTTTGTGCGCTTTGCACATATTTTCAGATATGTCAATTTACAGTCAAATTTTGCACAATTTTCAAGATTTTTAGCTGAAATTAGCCGATTTAACTGATTTTTTTCACGCGCGTAAATCACATTACATTTTGCTCAAAATAAATTGTTTAAAAAAATAATCCGTCCCCCCTCTAAAATGTTGACCTTCCGCCGCCACTGATGACATCTACCAATGATGTACACATACTGTACAGATTGCTTATTACTTGGTGTCGTTGACATGTTATTGGTGCTATGTCATTATCGCACTCTGAACGTACCATAACAAGTAACAATATTCCCCACACTTTTTATTTCACTAGATTTAGCTAGCTCACTTTTAACCCAAAGACTACCCAAAATAACTATTTTAAAATGACTGTCCCTTTGGAATTTTCCAAGTTTGTAAATAATCATGGTCATACTCTAGTCTAAAGAGTTCATGTTATTTAATACATTGTTGGACCAATTTTAAAAATTCATACTCTTTACTAACTAAAATTGCATGCTTACAAAAAATGTAACCTATGATATACATATAACAATATAGCGTTTAATTGTTTCAATTTTTTTTTTTCATTTTCTGAATGCACAAGAGCTCTGAAGGCCCAATTTTACATTGTGACAACTTGCCGTTGACGGAAGGTTACAAACTAGAAGATCAACCAAGTCTGTTATCTGCTGTCGACGACAAGTCGTCACAGTGTAAACCCTGTGGTGTAAACTTACACAGAATAAGGTTTGTGATCAGAATTCTGAATAGTGGACTGGTTTTGTTTTAAAATGACAGGCTAATCAGAAGACCCATATTAGACGTGGGTCCCCTGTGCGAATGCTCCTTCATGGGGTGCTGCATACAGTGTATACCTGGTGGTGGGTCTATATAAGTAGTGGTCTTTCTGATTAATGAAACTCGATCCTCTATAATTTCTGAGTAGCAGCTAATAAGCAAGCCTTGAGATTAATGGAACATCAAGTCTGTTCTGGCAAACAGTCACTCAGAAGACCATATGGCCAAAAAATTGTTGTGTTGCCCTTTTCTGACCCACCAAAAAAGTAAAAAATCAGGTGTGTTTTTTTCTATAAAACTTACCATTTCTAGCGCAGAAACCCCGGGGGGGGTACTTACATTGACGGAAGGTATGGGTATGTGCCGCCCTCAAGACCCCCTTTTCAAGCCTCCTCTTCCGCTCCCCATGATGCTCTTTTCAAGATTACTTCAGTTCCCAAGACCCCATTTTCAAAGAAAATGACTCAACAATGTCTTTTTTTATGTTTTCAAGCTAATTTTGAGCGATTTTCAGCTCAAATAGTCGTATTTTATGGGAAAAAGGCAGTTCCTGAGACCTCAATCCGGGAAAAAATCAGTTCCATAGACCCTATTTTTGACCAAAAATCCGTTCCGCAAGACCCTATGTTCGATATCGCGGATCTCACATACCTACCAAATTTTTTTTCGAGTACCCCCCCCGGGGCAGAAACTTGCAAAAAACATGTTAGATTAATAAATGTCAGAAATAATTAAAAATGATCTTGCTATGTCATCATGTGCCTCTAATCAGGGACATGCATTGTTTTTAGAGAATGGTCACAATCTTAAAGTTAATAAAAAAAAATCCTGACCGACCCACCCAACATTAATGTATCCACAAAAGGGCAACACAATAATTTTTTGGCTTAAGGCCTGCTACTCACAAGTCATGTGATCATGAAATCTTGTGAATTTGTAATTATCTGAATCAGAAATAAAAAATTAAATTGTCTGTCATACTTGTTTTTATGGAGGAATATGTTATTAGAGTTGATGAACTTTATGAACTAGAGAATCGTCTCATTGATGAGTCTTATCAGGATATTTGGGAATTTTTCATCAGTAGTGATCTTGATGTGCAGCTGCAAATTACTATTGGTAGTCACTTATATGATAATACCAACGCCCATGATGCATTTGATAATTTCTGTAAAATCATACGCAAAGCGGGCTTGGAAACTCAGATCAGATGTATTGTCAACTTAATATTTTGTATGTCGAAACCATCCAAGTAAATTTGAGGGGGGTGCAAATAATTTTAATGTATATATGTATAAGCTGTAAATATTTTAGTTTGTGTTGTTAAAACATGTTTGAAATATTTGGGGTATATAGGAGGGTTATATGCCCATTGGCCTAAAATATTTTCATTGTTTTTTCTCTTCAATTTGCTTTTGTATCTTCTGTGTCTAATTATACTTTGTATTCTTTTGTACGCACCGCGTGTGCCGCTGTTGTAAAAGCGTATGTTCAAATAAGTAAATAAAATAAAAATATGTGACCCACTACATCAAAAGGCACAATGTTATGGCTTTTGACAAAACGTATATTTTTAATTACTTAAGAGGATTATTTCAGCTGTAAAAGGAGACTTTTATTTTTGAAAATTGGCCATTAATTTTTGAAGGCAAAAGGTTTTTTTTTTTAATTATTTTAGTTATATTTTACAAGTTTAAGTTACTTGTATATATATATATATATATATATCTAAACTTGATTGGCCACATCATTGTACCTTCCATGCACTGTAATAGGTTGTAATTGAAAATTTGGTTTTGTAAGATAAGTGTGAAATGTCGGTGTTTTTGTTGTACTTTTGGCATACTATATTTAAAGTATGGATTATTAACAGTGTCACTTATATTAAATGAAATGATTGAAATGTAAGGAAACACTCAGGCTGTATGCACAAAGGAGGACTTAAAATTAGCCATGGACTATAAACTGTTTTTTATTTGTTCCTCTTGAAAAAAAGTTCCAATGCTCTTAAACATAAATGGATTCTAAGAATTTCTGCATAAATCTTTAAAAAAAGGACCAAGATTATAACCGATTTCTTCCAAATTTTGTTATTCAAGAATTAAATTTTCACTTTGTCCTAAACTAACTTAAGTCCTTTTTAATGCATTTAGAAATAAAAGAAAAGTTTTGTGTTTAATTGTCCATAAAGGAGTACTTCAATTAGCCCTGGACTATAAAGTGTTTTCATTTGTTCTTCTGGAAAAATAGTTCCAATGTTCTAAAACAGACGGATTCTAACAATTTCTGTATACATTTTTGAAAAAGGACCAAGATTATTAAAACTTATTTCTTCCAAATTTTGTTATTCAAGAATTAAATTTTCACTTTGTCCTAAACTAACTTAAGTCCTTTTTAATGCATATGGAAATAAAAGAAAAGTTTAATGTTTAATTGTTTAGGAATCATGTTGTTGTTGTCCCTGGACAAAATCGAGTACAAAAATAGTACAACATTCCTAAGGTGCACATTTGGAAACATCATTTAAGTACAATTTGAGTACATTTATAGTACACAAATTTGTACTATATTTGTACTAAAACTGTACTATAATTGTGTTCCAAATGTGCACCTTAGGAATGTTGTACTATTTTTGTACTCAATTTTGTCCAGGGGTACTATCAGGGTGATTGTTAATTGGTATACCATGTTAATTTGTCCATTTCAACATTTTGGCATCTGATAAAGCCCCGGAGGTCACTCAAGTGTAATGCTGCAGGCATAGTGTGACAACAGTTTTTCATAACACCCCCGAAAGGGTGATTTTTTCTGAATCCAAAATAAGCCAAAATACTAGTATACCCTTTTCCCCCTATTTTCACATTTAACACTAGGGTTTGAAAAGGTACCCTATTTCTTGAAAATGGTTGCTCATGATACCCCGGCGGTATCACCTGATTCACGTCTGTCCTCAAAACCAACCCTAATTCACCTTTTTTTGTCACACTATGCTTGCAGCATTATACTTGAGTGCCCCCTCCCTTTTAATTAGTATAAACACCCTCACTTAAATTATCATGCGTTATATGTATGCAACATTAATCAAGTATCTTTAACCATTTTTGGCATGCTGCTTGTATAAAATTACTCATTGGTAAAGCTTTGGGTGTACATTCAGAAGATTATTAATTGACTTGGAAGAGTAGATACGATATAATTTAAATATGTGTAAAAGCACATTCGTCAAGATATGGAATGTCCAAGTGAACAAAAAAAAGAGTTAGGAACTAAACATAGATCGGGGTGGGGGGAACAATGCAGTATAATGTTGCAGGCATAGCGTGACCACAGTTTTTCAAAAAAACCACCAAAGGATGATTTTTTTCTGAAGCCAAAATATACCCTTTCCCCCTATTCACACCATAAATGGAGATTTTACCGATACCGTTTCTACACTCACTGGGGTTTGAAAAAGTAACCTATTTCTTGAAAATGGCTGTTTTTAGATACCCCAAATGGTGTCACCTGATTCAAACTTCAATCCTCAGATAACAATATACTTGACTGAAGAGGATCTACACTCTTAAAAAGAAAGGATCAAATT
>JXSR01S018113.1:25677-37361 GCA_000969725.1 Ophiothrix spiculata
TCCCTAAAATCACAAAAAATCACATATTTTCTGCTTAAAAACCGACTAAATTTGCATATTTTGCGCCAAAACTTTCAGAGAAAGTTACTAGCCAGCCTGACCACCACTCCACCGACTTGCATCGCTATACGCCACACCAGTTCCGAGAAACCGCCCGGACGGAAGGACGGACGGACGGACGGACGGACGGACGGACAACCAGAAAACATAATGCCTCTGGCGGAGGCATAAAAATGTAACACAAGGCAGCCATTGCAGATACGACTTTCTTGCACTCACATGATGAAGAACTGTAATTCATCAATTACAAAAGGACTCATCACCATGCATGCAAGCAATGACCTTCAAGAAATGACAAATAAATAAAGCTGTTTCTCAATCAATTGAAATATTTCTGTTGCTATGGTATTCTGTCATTTTTGACAGGTTAGTCAATATGACTCAACTGTGCTTCAAAATTATGACGATTACACATTTTACACAGATATTTCTGGGACGACCCTTAAAGCAAAGATATTGATGAAAAATACTAGAATATTAAATGTAAGATCTTTTTTTACAAAAAACAGATTTGTATTCTGGGGAATTTTTATACTCAAGACATACTCGCAGGACAGGGCTAGCATGTGGTTTAATTTAAAACGCCAAGATGCCGTTACCTGCGTCTTTCTAGTACATAATGAGCTTCATCAGTCCATAGTGCTTCTTTAAACTGTCAAATAAAATCATATCCAGTTTGCCTTTAAATCAATCATAAAGTAAATGAGTCAAACAGAAAAGTTGATGCATTTCCTGAAATAATTTGACTTTTATTGACAGAAGCTTTTCATTCGAAAGGCTATAAACATATGTGCCTGTGTTTTGGCCCCCCCCCCCAGATTTTGGTATAGTGATCAGGATGACATATAAACGTGTCTAATTTGCATATATTAGAGTGTATTTTGGTAAATTTGCTAAAAGCACCCAATTCAAGCAAAATTTGTGCTTTTCTGTCAAATTTGGTGAGTATTTGAGTCAAAAATAGCTGCAGAAATGGTCAAATTGTGCAAGCCCATTGTTTGCTTCACTCACTGTGCTTCATATGACTTCCTTAATTTTGAAGCAAGTCCACTGGCCTCTCTGCTCCTTGTGAACAATTTGAGTTATCATTTTCCTTCAAAGCTTTCAGATATCATGAAGATGTACAATTGTAATGAAAACACTGGGGGGGGGGGGTGTTCAAAAAATTTATACCATATGTGCCAGCAGAACTTTGTTGGCAGTAAGTCCCTGAAATCAGTCTTCACCCTATTCCATATAGGAGACTGTTAAAACCTAGTGTTTGTCAAAGACTTGATTTTTGTACATTATCACGGAGGCAAGCAAATTTGCTGGAGGAATCGAGTAGGGACTGTGGGTGGTGCGAATTGCAAGTTAATGACTAGGTGGTGTGTTTCCAATAATAAACTGGTCTGTGGTACAGACTAGTTAAAACCTTGCCTTCTTTTAAACAGTATCCTGTTAATCTTGAAACATTTAAACCTGCTTTACACAAATTCCTATATAAGTAAAATCAATTTCAAATTGTACAAAATATTTGGTTAATGAATTTCACACCAATGTTGCTAAAGCTTGCAACATAAACTTATTCAAATATATATAAAAAAATAATCATAAAAATTCAACAATGGTGTTTTAGAGCTGTATAAATAACCACAATAGCTGAATATGTCACGCAGGACATACCAAACATTTTTGCTAATATAATTTCCTAAACCATGCGTTAATCCTGAATTTCAGCAACCCAACATTTTACTATAGAAAGACTGCACAACAGCCTATAGACCTTTTCAAACAGCGATCGAAAAACTTCGGAAAACATGGTCATGTGCCACAGCAGTTGCAGTCGGCAGACGACAATGAAACCGCAAAAGTGCATGATAAAAACGGCAACGTTCGTCGTTGTTGGAAACATACTGTAGAAGTGTCGAACTTTGTCAAAAGATGAGGCACTGAGGTACTATTTATTTCCGGAAACGATCGGGTATTTTCGGAAAAGATCGGTTTGAAAAGGCCTATACTGAAATACTGGTAAATCAGATGGATTAACAACATCATCAACGTTTATGGCAAGACTCAAACCTAGACTTACACATAAATAATGCATACATGGTGAAGTTTCAGGAATTACAAATTCTCGCAAAACTTCACAACACCCTTTGCCCATCTAGATCCAACTTCTAAAGAAATTAAAAACTCAGGCTTCTCAAACTCTGTACGCAGGCTGTCTATACATAGGCCCTGGCCGAGTTTCTTCAAATTTGCAATATAATCCAACACCATCAATGGTTAATTCTGCCAAGACTGCACCAATCAGCTGTAACATCTTGAACCATTTTGAAATTCTCAGCATTATTGTGGACATACAAACATATTTGGCAAAAGTTAAATTAATTATGGCAAGCTGCACTGTGGTATCTGAGTTTAAGACCTCCAATTTGGCACACATTTCTAGCAATATAATTCTCTAAATGATTCTTGAGATGGTATCTTGGTATTGAGGTAAAGGTGCACTTGGTAAATAAACAACATTAAAAAAGGCATCTGTGTTGGACGTCAAAGAGCTGTCACCCGTATCCATTCAAAGTTATCCACCTAAAAGATAAAATAAAGAAAATGTAAATGTATTATTGATCAGCATCTGCTTTTGTGTGATTTTGGCTCTAAAATATGCACCAGGAGCATATGATCCATGAGTATGTGCTCCAGGAGAATATTTGACCTATAAAACTTTCAGATGAAGTTTGACTTCAAATGCTCTGTAAGCATATTTGACAGTATCCCAGAGCATGTTTCTAATTCAAATATGCTCCTGGAGCATGGCTCTAGATCAAACTTGCTCCTGGAGCATATTTGTCAAGCATGCTTCTACCAAGGAATTTTTATAGGGGAATCATGATACGCCACCATCTTGTTTCGCAAATGGAGCAGAGTTATTGTACCTCCGGATATATTCAGAGTTTCGCCCAATATCCAGGCAGATCGCGTAAATCTTCACTTGACGCATATACACAGTGTGCATTTTGTTTCACATGCAAACCGTTTCTGCGTTTCAAGTAGTGTATATTACGACTTGCTCTAATCAAAGTACGCCGATTTTCCTGCTTATATTGCGAAGACTCTTGAAGTGAGGCACACGGAGCCGTAAAATGCTGGAGGTACAATAACTCATCCTCCATGAGCGACAATCCAAGATGGCTGCCGTCCCATAGGCAGTACCGATTCCTCTTTTTAAATTCCTTGGCTCCTACAGAATTCTAATGCAAACATGTTCCTGAATTTCTGGGACAATTGTTAAAAATTATTCAATTTCAAGGACAATAAGCATGTGACATCCTTTCATTGGCATGCCAGCTAGCATCTTTCTGACTTTGACTCCTCCCTCAAGGATAAAAACTTACAATTAGTCCTAAAAGGTCTTCTTACGACATAATTTCCTTAGCATATGCACACTAATATCTGGGTGACCCAAGATAAAACATCAGGTATCTTGTCATGAAAGGTCTTTCTTGGATATCCTTTCCTTGACATAATGCATGGAAACTCCTTTCCTTGGAATAGTGCAAAAAGTGCATGAATACTCGGGCTTTGGGAAAATCTTTTCTTTTAACCCACATGCTTATCTGCTGACATCAGAGCATGTCTCCCACTGTGCAACTTATAATTAGATTCTGGTAATATTGTCAAAAAAGGTCTTTCATAAGACACCCTACTCTTGGCATAGTATGAGCTGATATGTGAGCCCTCCCAACTCAAAACTACTGACAGATCAATCTTTAGGAATCTTTGTTCTGAAAGAAGGTCTTCCTTATATACATCTTTTCCTTGGCATAGTGCATACTTTTATCGGAGCCCTCGATCCTCTTCAAGAACAACTTACAGGTAAATCTCTTAAAGTTGTATTCAAAATGGTCAAACCCTTGGCATAAATTGAGCTGTTATCTGAGCCCCCCCCCCATCTCTTGGACAACTTACAATTTCCTTGTTCCCTTGGGTGAAAAACTTTAACTCTAATTGTTCTGTGGTTCGGAAGTCATGTGAAACTGTTGGCCCCCTGTGTGAGTGCTCCTCCTTTAAGCGCTGCATACAGTGTGCACTTTGATGGTGAGTTAGATCTCTTGGGATCTTGTCCTGGAAAAAGGTCTTTATGGGACATCCTTTCTTGTGCTGATATTCGAGTCCCCTCCCTTCTTTTTTCGAGAACAACTTACAGGTAAATATCTTTAAGGTCATATAGACCATTCTTATAACCGACATACTCCCGCCATTGATGTGGTAAATCCGCAGAATCAGACAGGGAATCATAACTCAGAACGAGGCCAAGGATGATAATACCCTAATTGGCCTCGTTCTGAGTTCCGATTCTGCGGATTTACCCCATCAATGGCAGGAGTATGTCAATTATAAGAATGGTCTATTCTACCCTTAGCATTGTATGAGCTGATATATGAGCCCCCCCCCCTCAACAGACCTGCTCTTCTGCTTGTATAACAACTTACAGTTAGATCTCTAGGAATCTTATCCTGAAAGAAGGTCTTCCTGGGACATCCTTTCCTTGGCATAGTCCTTGGTAACTTGCGCTTGAGGAAATTCTTTGGTTTTAACCCGCGTCGTAACAGCTGCTCAAAGTTTGTGTCTTCATAGAAGGCATGCTTCCTTAACTCAGAGAGGGATTGAAGTCTTATCATTGGGTCTTTGCACAATAGCTGTAAAAAAAACCATACATTTGATTAGGCTAAATAAAAAATAATTGTTTGTCTCTGAGCTTTAAGCTTAGTTTTAAGGTGCGTGTTAGTTTTTCAAAAAGTCAAAAAAAAAATTATTCTTCATAATTGACAAAATTTCCATATGAAATCCTTTTATATTTACTTGCAACATAACATTTTAATTAAATTGGTTCTTTATTCTGTTTTTTATTTTAAAAAAGGCCAATCTTTAAATTAATTTTGTATCTGGCATGTAAATATACGAGGGAGTACATATTAAACTCTTTTCTATTTAGAATAGCACTCACGACTTCTGTCACACACGAAAAAAAAATCTTAACCCCACCCCCCGCATTTCGCATTAGTTTTTCAAGAGTAGGAGAGCTTTGAGACAAACAATTTTTTTTTTCAAATGGTCTTACAGGATGTTGGAGGGTTAGAACTCTTCTTCCAATGATTGTCAGCTTTCTCCGAGAGAGCATTGTTGCACAGGTGGATTTTGAAGTGCACAATTTGACCGAAGCAGGGTTGGGAACAATCAAGTGTAGAATACCCTACTCTTTATGATACTGACTGCGATTGCATGAACAGGTGTGACTCTTCTGTACACGGGACCAACGGCTTGAAATCCGCTCTGAAGGACAACAATCTCTCATGAAATATTTACCCAAATCTAAATATTTCATGCACAGAGTGAAGATGATTGAATACTATACTCTAAAGTCCCAGTTTATGGCATGTCTTGTTTTGCTTTAACCATAACCACAAAACCAACAGATATGATTATATGATTGGATAAACGGATGATAAAATGTATGTTGCATTTTGTCTGAAATCAGAATTTGTCACAATTTATCAGACACATTATCACAATGAAATGAAACAGAACCTGGAAAAACGTGCCATATACTGGCATTTTACAGTATCCGACCCCAAGCATTCCTAAAAATTATTTTCGTTGAAAATTAATGAAGTATATAAAACAATTTGGAAAAGAAATTTCACAAGGCATCTATTTAAATAAAGCATCAGGTTTTTGACATCAAAGCTGCATTTTGAGGAAATCACTAAGGAATTTGCTGTATAAGCTTGACCCTAACACGTCACAGTCCAACAAAATCCAACAAGCAAAAATCAAGAAATTCGCCTAAGTCCAAATACGTCATAGACCGGGGATATGGATGGGCACAAAAGTGCTGCCATGGCAGGCCATACTTGGTGGCTTGCCATAGCTGGACATTGGAACAGGATGCGAGAGGTCAAGGGTTCAAATCCCAGGGGAAATGGGAAATTTTTGTATGACGTATTCGGACTTAGATAGTTTTTAAGCGTTTGGGAGTTAGGGTTATGACAGTGTTTTTAAGTCATCAACAATGTGTGTTTCTAGAAAATAAACATTTTCTCCTTTTAAAAGATCACTAGCTTTTTAATTTTAATAACATTGCAAAAATGATAAAAAATGCTTAAAAGTCACTTATACTTTAGAAAAGAATGGTTTTCTAACATATATGGACCACTATCTTACAATTTGCACTCCTATGTCCCATATGTAATTGATATCAAAAAATGAGCTGTCATCGTTGATTTCAGCCAACAAATAAACAAAACACCAAATATAGGTATAAAAACAAACCAAACCATTTAGTCATGACTCACTCGATCACTCACTTACTCAATCACTTGCTCACTCACAACAAAACCACCCACTCACTCACACACCCAATCATTCAATCAATCAATCAATCAATCAATCAATCAATCAATCAACTTACCCTGAGTGTAATTTCAGCTGCATTTGGACTGATGTTATCTGGTATTTGATAATCGCTATCTAGGACTTTGCCGTACATCATGTGATGGTTTTTGGCACCCTCCACAGGGTACTTGCCAACTAGCATGATGAATAACACAATCCCTAGGGACCACCAGTCAACTGCATGTGTGTAACATTCTTCATTTAAGACCTCTGGGGCTGAAAGATAAAACAAGATGATTGCATGTCAGTCAAATAATTAAACGCCTTATCTATTAAGGAGTAGCTGAATATTAATATTTGATTTATTCAATGATTTATTGGACAACTCTGCTAAATTTGTGACAGTCCTCGCAATAAATAATTTTGAAGGGGAAAAAGTGAGGAAAATAGGGACAGAAGCTTAGATAGCGAAAGAGAAGGGCGTCTTTTCTTTGATAAATTCTTTTAGCGTATAGCATCTGGGAGAGAGATTTCATGATTATTGCATGCCAGTTAAGTTTTGTTGTTAATTTAGTCCACTCTTAAGAATATCTTTGAAAAGTTGTGAAAACTTATTTGAATCAAAGAAAGACATAATAGAATTGAATCAAACAAACATAATCCTATATTATTTGCTCATAAAAGATGTTGTTCAGTCAAATTTCTTTTCTCAGGGATTTTTAACAGTGTTTCTATTTTTCTAAATGTTTGTTTCCAATATGTGGTTGTTGATTTTTAAAATTGAATATTATTATTCTTGGAAGGTTAAATATACAAAAAATGATCTTGTAACAAAAATATTTTGGTACTTATGAAGAAATCTTATGAATCTGCGAATCTAGTAATTTATTTCACTATCATGGAATTTTATTTCAGTGGAGAAGAAAAAATTCTAAGCACAAATAATTGTCTGTTTTAAATTAAATATTCAAGTTAAACAGAAATGGTTATTGATATAGGTTAGTGGTTGGAAGAACTTTCTAAAAATGCAATAAAATCAGTGTGTGTCACTGAAAGTTAAACTTCAGGTGTACGTGGCTAATGCCTTTACAAAAAAGCTTTCACCCCTACCCTCTTTGGAAAATTCTCCATCAAGATAATCACTCACAGGGGAAATCATGTTTCGTTCACAGTGTTTCCATAAGAAAATAATTTACCTCATCAAAAACCTGAGATTGCACTCATTATGATCATTAATGTACTCAGGGAATACATTCATTTCCTCATGATTTTGTAACCTTTTCAACGTTGTTGAAATCACTTGTTATATGTTCATCATTTATGCACATTTTAATGACTAAAAGGGTTGGCAATTTCACTGAAACACCAGGCACTGGTTTCAATTTTAATGTACATTTTTAAGGTGGCTGATGGTTTATTTAGAATCATGACAATATTGCTTGGCGTATAGTCTTTTGGTATATGCCGTGCGTACCAGGTATAGTCCGTCTAGAAGGACCACGGGCGAGCGAGCGAGCAATGCGCATCAAGGGAAATCAAATGACTCTAAAAATACCATAAGACATAAATCATTTGTGAACACAGTATGATCCTTAGCACCATGGGACATAATATCGGGTGGATTAAGATTGCCAGCTCGCGCCCCTTTTAATTTTTACAGAGGGTATCTAAATTCAATGGGCTGCCAACAAATCTTTAATAGTTTAATTTGCTCTTTGAAAATTAAACAGTGTAAAATTAAACAATGTTAAGAATTTGTCCACACACGTCTTGGTAAAAAATATTAAACATACTGTTTTGAAAATGGACTTTTCTTATAAACTAAGACCCATTTTGATTTTACAAATGTGATCAGCACATAATTGAAAACATGCTATATCAATAAATAAGATAATCAAATAGAAGTATTCTCTCATGCTGAAGCCTCCTTAAGGCTAATGTCAGCTAATCATGTTTGGAGAATCACTTCCTTGTGAAATTCACAACTCCTTGGGTAATTGCTTTTATACATGAAGGAATCATTTTTATTCTAAATTTAATGTACGTATCACGCAAAACTTAGTCAGGAGATTAAATCGTATTCCTTTGAAGCAAGCAAGGGGTATTTTTAGGAGTTGGAACTGGATAATTTAATTTTAGCCACTATTTTAAAACAGAGCCTTGTGAAAAAACAATAGTCTATACCCATAATTTTTTTTAATACAGATGCATAGACTTTCTATCTAGACTAAATGGATATGGGGCATGGGGCAGAATCTATCAATTCTTACACTGGGAACATGACCCCTGCTTTGTTTAAACCATATATGTGACCGTCCATCCCAAACCAGCGGTAAATGCTGCCTCTTTGTCATTTTCACTTTTTTAAATATTTGCAAAGAACATGCTTTTAAGGATTAAAATGACACCTTAATGAACTTCACACGATTTCCTGAAGTCAGATTATGGTCCGTCAAAGGTTGTCAGGGAGGGAGTAAAACATATAACTGAGATGAACGTGTTCAAAGATCAGTAAGCCCTATATTTTCTGTTGATTGTTTTAAAAATATGCAGATTTATTTCACATTTTGTATAATTTTCTTGAAATGAAACTTTGCTGGTATTTTGTAGTAAGCACAAGGATTGTGAATCTGTCAAAAAAACAATTTCGGCAAATTACGTCCTTAACATGTATGTTCACCTGTAGCGCAAAATCATGAAGTTTCTGGAATTTACAGCTCATACGGGCTGGACAGCTGTTTAGCATCATGAAAAATAGTGCACCAAGTCACTAAACTTCAGACTACACTAAACTTCAGACTACAATTTTCAAAAAGCTCAAACACAAGAGGGGCTACATTCTTGCTCAGTTCCTATTTGTTTCCCTAGCACTATTTCCAGTGCTAACTTGGAAGTTTTTGTTCAATAAAAGCAACAATTTTTGACTATCTCACTTTAGCCCCCACCTTTTAAGTTATTCATCTGCAAACTTGCAATGACATCATTTTCAGTTGGGTGAATCTAGTGAAAATCTTAGATTAAGGAGGAACGCCAGTTTAACAAGAGAAATGCCTCAGGGGAGGGGGGGTGTCACTTACATTGATGGATGATACGGGTATTAGCCATCCTCAAGACCCCCTTTTCAAGCCCCCTGTGCACATACCTAACAACATTTTTGAGTACTCCCCCGGGAAATTCCTGTGAAAGTAAGTGTGGACTTAATACTATGTACAGCACTGTGGCTGGATATCAACTCTTTGGTGCAAAGCTTGGGAAGTACCGCTGCACTAACCTGATTCCCCCTAGTATTTACGCTGTAAGAATGAAAACATTTATAATTATATAATAAATGCAGTCAATTTTCTTTAAAATGTTGTTTTATTTTTGAATTAAAAAAAAATGTGCTTACCCATGTACTGTAATGTGCCACATATAGTGGTAGTTCTGTTGTCTTTTTTGAGCCATTTTGAAAGCCCAAAGTCTGTAAGTTTTATATGACCATCATGGTCTAGTAATATATTTTCCATCTGCAAAGAAAGAAAAAATGTGGAAAAAATGTGAGCAATATTATGTTAACATTTCTTCAATGCTACCATTGGTAAGGTATGGGCTATATTTACTCTAGAACATAGGCGGCGGACCCGGGGGGGGGGGACGGACCCCCTCAAAAAATAAAGAAGAAAGAAAGAAAAGGAAAGGAAATTGAAATTTTTCCCTTTGATTTGATAATATAAACGTTAAAAATCTAAAAAATTTGCGCGCTTTGCGCGAAATTTCAGATATTTTGTCAATTTTTAGTAAAACTTTGCCATATTTGTGCAAATTTCAAGATTTGTTTTATAATTATTAGCTGAAATTAGCCGATTTGACAGATTTTTTTGCGCGCGCTACGCGCGCATTACAAAAATTCATAATTTTCCTCCGACAATTTTTGCTCTAAAAAAAGCCGTCCCCCCCCTAAAATTTTTACCTTCCGCCGCCACTGCTCTAGAAGTATGCAGCAAGCAATCAGAATCTGTTACGAGACCCATAGCATATGGATTGTGAATTTTACATTGTGAACTGGTGATTTTGTGTTGTGTAAGAGACTAGCAATGATTGATTAGGATTGATTAAAACCAAATAACTGCATATTAAAGGGACTAGCCTAGATCCCACTTAGAATTAAAAACTTATGTAAATGCTCTAAATTGAGAGATAACCAATTTGCAATATATCATTCTTTGATGGTGGTGTGACTATCTTGTGTTTTCTGAATCCTAAATTTGTACCTCAGATCTGAATTTATCTCTCAATTTGAGCCATTTCTGTGTAAATATTTGTACTTTTTTTGGATATTACTACACTTTAAAGCTTTATTTAAAGTTTTTAATTCTAAGTGGAATCTAGGCTAGTCCCTTTAATATATTTTGTGCAGGAATCTTTCATGATTTTGGTATTACTTTGACTAAGTTTGTTGCTACCACATAGACAAACCTTGAACATTAGTTTATTTGAATATTCAGCAAGATTGTTATGATTTGAAAAATACGGACTAATTTATTTCCCCAAATGGTCATATTAGTTTGTGTGCGTTAATCGGCTGCTTGCTGCATACTTCAAGGTTTATAGAGTATAGAGTGGGAGCAGTGTTTCAAATTCTAGTTGTCTGTCCATTTATGACAACAGATAAATGCTGGACAACATAATATAGAATTAGTACCGTTCCTCTGGACTTTCCTTTCAACAAGCTTAAAGCACTCTCACTAAAGAGCAATCATCCCGAATGATTTGACTGATATTGTATTAATTGGGACTCAAAAAGCACTAGACTATATTGAACAAGATTAAACAACCCTGAACTAGAGATAAGGTGAAAACATAGTCGGCCTCAAAACAAAGTTTTCGCTACCAAACATTTGGTCGTGACGTCAAAATGACAAGTGACTCCAAATAAAATAACTTCAACAAAGAGTTGAGACCAAATAAAATTTTGCACTAGATTGTACATGTATTGAATTGCCATATACATTCCACCAAATGTTACCGGTTCATACTTTAAATTTGATGGCAAATATTTGGTGACGTCACTACCAAATGTTTGGTAGCGAAAATTTTGTTTGGAGGCCGACTATGTTTTCAGCCATATAGCTCTGTTTTGAGCTTAGTATCAAACATTTGGTGCAACAAGTGCTTGTTATTACATTAATTCCAATGCAACTTCTAATCAATACCGGATGCTTGGTGTTGAAAATCACCAAACATTTGACATCAAAGAAAATTTT
>JXSR01S018114.1:3230-14931 GCA_000969725.1 Ophiothrix spiculata
CTGGTTAGACGAGGGTTACAGTAATTCCAGAACTTAAAATCCCTACATTTTGTGGATACAGTACAGTGTAATATATTAAAATCTAGTATTTTGCTAAGTTTAAATATATCTAATCTCAGTAGTGTCTATAACGCAGGGCTAATTGGTAAATTTTCTAAATTTAGTTGGCAATTTATTTCTTGCATGACTATGTAGAAACAATATATATTTGATTAGAAACTATTAGTCATCCAACAATCATCAATAAAACTCTTATGAATGCAAATTTGTCACACCACTAAACAATAAATCTGAAGAAACATTATAGTAAAAGATCACCAATCGAATCGTTCTTTAAAACAGCGATTCTGCAGTTGATCTGCAGTTCCGGTATTTACCGGTAAATACCACCACGCAAATGTTGGCTAAAGTGGGAAATACTGGGAAATACTTTCACAGCTTTTGTGCTTTGAAACATTAATTTTATTAATTAACTACCACGGAGAAGCTCATAGAAGACACAAAAATCATTCCCCTAGAGTGGGAGGGGGTAAGTGGCGTTCATAGTATTTATGCCTGTAAAATATACTTTATGAGTTGTAAACCCTTAGTATTTTAAGATTTTGTGAACAGCATGTGCATATTCTATTAAAGTGGGGAAGGAACATAAAGTTTCATTGTAAGAAATATATCAGTGATTTGTGTTTAATAAAAAACTGGTTTAATTCATTTAATAGTATGCTTTTGGCCAACTCTAACATTCCTAAAGAATGTTCACTTGACAAATATTTATAATCAACAGCCGTTTTGAACTTACAACACTATATTAATTGCTAAAGTGAAATCATACATGTGAGGTTTTGTGGGTGTGTGTGGGGGGGGGGGTGCGTTTGTCTGTGGTTGATCCATATGCAAATCCCACCTGTTGAATCAAAATAATCTGACCCTTGAACATCTCAACACCCCAGCAGCAGCAACAACAGCATGCATCATTATAATACATTGATGAATATAAAACATGCCTTATTGCATGTTTTCGTCATAGATAAGCAAACCAATTTAAAATTGTTCACATAACATTCTAATGAGAAAAACATACTTAAATTAAGGTAACTCCCATGGGATCTTGAAAATATATATTAAGTACACTCTAAGAAATGACCGTATTTTTACGGTAGAAAACCAGTAGTCTTTAACGGTGAATTCCCGTAAGAAAATATTTACGGATGAAATGTAAATTTGACGTCTTTTTACGGGATTTTACCGTAAATATGTGGAAAAAACGGGGAAGTTCTGTAAAAAGACAATTTGACACGAAAAGAAAATATAGGCCTATACTAAATATAAAATATATCTGTAGTTATTGTACTAAGACTGCATATTTTCCCTTGGTGTGGCAATCTGTAAACTAGCCTTGTTCTTGACAATGGCCAGGGATGCTTATTTTGACACTAAAAAATCCACCTATTGGTTTTAGCATTAATTAGTGTTGTGTGTCTTTTCAAAAAAACATAGTGACATTTTTAGTGTTGTGGGACTTGAGTTGGCGTTGTTTTTTGTCGGACGCAGGCCTGTGTGGATTTCGTGGCGTTCTTGTGTGGATTTGAAAGGTTTGCAGGATTGTAATATGTTTATGTTAATAATGTGTAATTTGAGGAACATCCTGGGCTGCTATAGATGCACTATTGAGGACAATTAGTTCGTGTAAGCTTCCATTGTAACCGACTGTCTAGATGTACCAGTCCAGAGCACAGATATAAGCAGTCACGCCCATGCAAATGTAAATAGAGTTATTGTTTAGATATTGTTTACTGGATGTTGAAGATTAATAATTAGAAATATATGACTGGTGCTAAGTGTGTTTACTATTACCATGGCAACAGATGAGTTACACTAATAAGGCTTTCCATCAGCCCAACTTATCCACGTTATCATCACCGCTCTGTTTACGTTCACGTTACACTTTTAAACAGGTAGGAAAGGTCCATAAGAAATATGATTTAACGGTAAATACAGTAAAAAAACAGCCACATGTAAAAATACAGTAAAATACCGTATATTATTTTACGGCAAAGTTGTAAATTTTATGGTAAAGTGTTGGCAACCAAATTGCCAGTGATTTTACCGTAAAATTTACGGGAAATTTCTAAAATACCGTATAATAATTTACGGCAAGCTGTAAATTTTACGGTAAAATGTCGGCAACAAAATTGCCAGTGATTTTACCGTAAAATTTACGGGAAATTTCTTAGAGTGTATATAAATGGTATTTCCCATGTATCGACCAGGTGTTTCCCGGTATTTCCCGGTATTTCCCGGTATTTACCAGTATTTCCCACCTAGGCGGGAACTAGTATTTCCCGGGAAATTGCCAACCTTGCTGCATAATCACTTTGAAATCGAGATTGATAATTTATACATGTATATACTGGTCTTTAATAATACCTGTACTTACACAATACGCCATTTTTTTTCTCATGTATCGTTTTAGAGGTTAAAGTTGCACTACTCGATGGAACCACGAATGAGCTCATCAGCCTAGTATTTGACGGGGAAGGGTCTACCAGTATGAACTGGTTTACAAAGGATCGTTTGCTTTCATCACCTTGGAGCGATTTATTCCTAGAACCACAGAACTTCTTTTCTATTGTTGGGTAAGAATTTATATAATTATGCAATGGTATAATATAATATTGAAACTCCTTTTTAGTGTTTTAAGGTGTTTAATATGTTCTTTCATCAAATCAATTTAACATGTAATAAATCATGACACATAATTATCGCCTTTCATTTATGTAAATGCAATTTACATATAATTAAAATATGTTTAGGCAATCTCTCACTGTGACAATTTGTTGCCGATGGAAGGTAACAAACTTGAAAGTTACAAATTTATGGACGTTAGGCGACGGCAAAAAGAAATAAGAAATATTTACTGACGGACTTGCGACCTTCAGCGACACCTCGACGACAAAAGACGAAATGCTGCAAAAAAGAACAAACTTCCTGTACTATCAATATCGGTTGTCGTCGGCTGATTATTAATTTTCTCGACCAAGCCCAAACAGCTTGTAGGGACCTTAAGATGTGCTTACATTGGCTTAGATGTAACGACAAGCAGCGTAGACCTGTGAATTGCAGTATTACATTTTACGACAGTCATCGTTAGTTAAAGTTAGTTAACGGTCACACAATCCACTAGCCACGGACACTCTCGTTACTATCAGTCGAAGTTTGCAGTTGCAAAATTCGTTTCCCTCCGTCGAAAAAATCATAACTAATTTGATGCCATCCCAAAATGTACAAATCCTGCATCTAAAAACCGTCTGATAGCAATGTCTGTCTAATGTGGCTGGCATTTTGTATCAGCGTTTACGTATACACTGTGACGAACAAGGAGTATTAACAACAAGCAACGAAAACCCACGGATTGGAGTTTTGAATTGTTCAATAGTTAACGTCAGTTATCGCTTACACAATCTACTAGCTACCGCAAACTGTCGTAACCATGGTAACTATAAGTCACTTTTAGTTGCAAGTGTCAGAAAATTAGTTTTGATGTCGTAACCCTGAGTTAATTTACGCTTTCATGCCGTTTATAGCCGTCAGTAGTTGTTTAGAGGTCGTCACAATTTCGTTGGCAATCATTGTCAAGCGGACTATACCACCCGCACAAATACAGGCTTTGATGCTGATCACCAAGTCACCTTACTGTTGCCGTGACACGCCGTTAGCCTCCTTTCCTTAATACCAGCAAAGTTCGCTGCATGCCGTCTAAGCACGTTGCTTTCGGTTGGGCGTTGTCGAGAAGTTGTCACCCAACCCAAAATCAAAGCCTAAGCTTGTTAGTCTTTATGGTATCGTTAAAGGTCGTTACCATACGTCAGCACGTCAGCAAATTTCTCTAATTTTCACAATTTTGTGATTTTCGAGTTCGTTTCCCTCCATCAAGATGATCAACCAACAAGTTGTCATAGTGTAAACCATGTCTACTGGGTTTTTTTGCGAGCGAGATGGTGGAACGTCATGTTTACTGCAAGTTTTTGCCTACTAACTCATAAATATTACATTTTGGCGTACATATGAAATAGAGTCTCTAGACTAAACATGTATCGTTATACTGATTTCACGTCCATTATCAGGGTTAACATAACAGAACTCTTCGAAAAAGTTTACGCCTTTTTTGCCGAAACCTCATAATTTCATGATGTTCGGATAATTCGATTGTTTTTCAAAATTTGGCAGATTGTATTATTAAAGCTTTGTTATTCTTATTGAATTGCAAACAATATTGTATAAACATGTGGTGTTGATTTTGAATAGTAATCACGTTGTTTTGCCTGAAAAAAGCGGACGTGAAATACGACTTTGAAATCTCCCCGTTTGTATTGCCTGTTTTTGATATCTACACTATCTATATTTTGTCAAGTATCATCATTCGCATATTTACTTGCAAATTGAGTATTCCATGAAGCCAAAAAATGCAATTTTATGTAAAGAAAAGAACAATACATCATTGTTTAAGTGTTAGATTTCAGTTCACAGCAAGGCTGCTCACTTCGTTCAGCGAAAAAAATGTTAGGATTTATATTGTCCTAAGCAGGTGGAGGTTATTTAACCCTAAGGCTTGGGTTCTTTAAGTGACTCAAGAACGCCAACTGACATGTTTTAAAACGTGTGTAGGGGGAAACACATCACTATTGTTTGAGGTGGACATTTATTCATTTTTAACCAAAAATTAACAAAAAAAAAACAAAAAACAGTACTAATAACTTGAATGAGTTGCTAAATTTTGTTTCATTTTGATTGAAATTTAGTTAATTTTGAGCCCCTTTGTAGGTAGGTTTTTTGTTTTTATAAATTCAGATTTTCCAAAAATGAGGGCACTATACACATTCAAATTATTGATTCTATTTGATTATCGATTATGTTGTTTGCTCTGTGAAGATTTCGGCTAAAATAATGAATAAAACGTTCTTGACGTGAGATTGCATTTCATATATCGTATACGGGTTTAATTGTCGCCTTCATTTGCATATCTAATTTTGGTAGTTCACATCATCATATTCTTTCTACATGTACATCCACAAATATTTTTTTATGAATAGCACCATCTATTTTGACACTTACAAATAAAATGTCCCTGTTTTATTGCGTTCAAACAACAGTGAAATATATTATAAGACAGATCTTTACTTTATCTTGTACTTCCATATATTTTATCTAAACTTTCGTTATTGTATTCGCTTAGGTTTGTTATGTTTAAATGTATTATTAAGCTCCATTGTTGCATTAAGTTTACGTTTTCACTTATTTTCCCGTAGGGATGAGGACGTTAAGCGGTCTTGGTATATAAACAGAAACTACGGGGGGTGCCCGGCTGATGCAGGTTGGCTCGTTGTTGTTGGTCAACTTCAAGGGGTTTGTGACTTTGAAAACACTGGTAGTAGGACAGATAAACCGGTGTTTCTCTACAGTAAAAAAACGACGCACGCTAACTTTAATACTGTTCAAGGTAAGACATGTTGGAAATTACGTTGTACCACCTCCATGGTTATATATTTTAAAACAAACACCATACCAAGCGAAACTGTTTTGATGATTGTAAAGCATCCTCGGTCGACGTTTTTCCAAATGGTGGCATTTCATGAGATGGGTCAAAAATGAGTTACATGGTCAAAATGGTTAAAAAATCAACTTTTTGATATGATGTTAATATTATTGATCTCTTTCAATTCAAGTAACATTGTTGCCAAATATCCCGTTTGTTTTGGCAAGATGATCTTATTAATGGTTAATTACTCAATAGACGACAATGCAAACTGTAATTTTGAAACACGTTTTTCTCAAAATTGCCTGTTTTTACTAAAACAAGTCATAAATTGGAATGATTAATGGTAAACAGTTCATTTTTTCAGGATATTTTCTAAACACTTTGATGGTTACTTTGATGCATTAAACTTGAAACAGAACCCTTAGGGTCTTGGTGTGAATGACCTTCAATTAATTAGAGGGGGCAATACAAGGGGAGAAAAATAGTGATGTTTCAAATCATTCTGTCCAACTTTTATTTGATGCAGCTTGATCCCCTGAACATTTTGAAACCAAATTTGTCAAAATCGGACAAAAAATGAGAAGGTACTGCCCAAAAAACTGATTTGAGGGGGTGGATGGGTCTGAAGAGGGTCTAAAATGATAAATTTGCCATTTACTGTAATTATATACCAAATTTTTGCCATGTTGGTGACTATTGATATGTATTTGAGGTCACAGAATCTATTTGTATATGTTCCAGCAGTGTCGAACCTTCCGAAGTGGTGAATTCCTCAATTTGGCTATCTACCGCATCCTTAGGCACCACCACCCTTGTACTGTCAAGTTCAAACCATTGTTTCTCTTAAATTATGTAACCCATGACAACCAAATTAATACCACATATAGCAGAAAGTATAAGCTTTCAAATGAGACAATAAACAAGTCCATAGGCCAAGGAATAGTGAATTTACATCAAATTAAGTTCGAGAACCCATGAAAAAATGTAACAACACCACCTTTTTAGCATACCCACCTAATGAAATGCCACCAAATACGAAAATGTTGAACTTATGTTGGAACAACACCGTATACGATATTATTACAATACAACTTAATAGATGGTAGTGTAGTAGAAAAAAACAAATCTCAAGTATTGGATTCGAATTTGAGGAAAATAGTCTCAACGCAAGGATACGACTCAGACGTTATCAATACATCTAAAATCAATCATGTATCATTTGGTTTATTTTGATCAATGGGGCTCTATTCTAGACGGATGCATTCTTGATCAATCTGGGCTTTTAAAAAGAAAGGAAGGACTGCACGAGCCCATTTCATTGTCTCTCTCGTCCAATATATATGCTTGAGGATAAAACGCACAGTCGGATTTTGAAAATTGACCAAAATGTGATTCGGAATTCAGTCAGGAGTATATAGAATACCCTACTTTTTGCGATACTGGCTGCGGAATGAAAGGTCAGATTTGCCACCACTGTTTGATCACTAATAATATATAGCCATTTACTGCTAAAGGCACATTATTGGTGGCGCTATTTCTATAAATCAGGTTTCCCGGTTTTAAGAGTATATGACCTTTAGTTTGACATTTGCCACATGGATAAGGTAAAGGAGGCCAAAAACAAATTTTATTCATGTTAACTTTACACACTAAATATTGGAAACAAACATTACAGTTCAATACCTTATCCAGAACTTATTTAAACACTTTTAAGGCCTGCATTTATTGTAACAGTGCATTAGTGTCGATAAATTAATAAATGAACCAATCAATTAAACAGTGGTGTTGCTTTGATGACATGAATTATGTATTTTATGTGATATATCATTATTGAATTATTATATAAAAGGAAGGACAAGGCTTGTTTTCTTGGTTTTTTAAAACAATTTACTACCTAGATTATAATCTTAAGAAGCTTGACAAAATCAGTGATTTAGTTTTGTAACTCACACAAGCCTCTACTCACATGATATTTCATCCTTTACGAAAAACTATAATTCACTGGTTTGTCATGCATGATCTGCAACTTTCTTATGATTTTATACAAACCTTATCCTAATTAATCTATCTCACGAATATTTCAAGGTTTTCTGTCGATTATTCTGTGTACCATGTCGATAACATTTAATTATCGTTTTATTTCCAGATATTGGCCAAGCTGAGATATTTGCTATATTTGTGAAGACAAAGTCTAGGTATTAGCTGCGTACTACAGAGGAGTCCATTTATTATGTACTCATTGTGAAAAATGGGTTATCGAAAAATGGACCTTTCACATTAAATCAGCATGAAGCTGAGTGGTATATACAATAGAAAACACAAATTATAGCTATCAGTTTATTTAAATTATGAATCTGGTGATATCATGATAGGACACACAGGTTGCTGCATGCTGAAGTGGACACAATGGTCATCATCTGGGTCAGGCATTTCAATAAGTTTAACAACTTCATTTGAAGACTTGCAAAACGGCTTGTATCCATTTTGCACTTGTTGAGAAAAGGGCAAAAAACTGCTAGGACATCAAAATGTGTCGCAAAATTCTTGATAATGATTTTAGTAATTCCGTACGAATATGTCTTTAAAAATAAGGTGATAATTTATCAAATAGTTTCTTATTAATTGACTATTGATTTTTGCTGAAAATGGATGTAAGCTGTTTTGCAGGAAAACTCATCAAATTTCAACTGAGGAACCACCTTTCTTCCAAATGTTTGCAAAATTTCTTTTTCAATTCTTCGCTAGTACTTTATATATACCAAATTTCAACATCAGGTCATGTTTAATAAAGAAGTAACCATTTGGGAATAAAATACCCTTTTATGCCCAAATATGGTCATACAATATCCATATTTGGGCATAAAAGAAACATTTTCGGGATTTTAACCCACTTAGCAAGATTTTTTCAACGAATTGTTTTGCCAGGATGATGCACAAGCTGAAGGTTTTGAATAATCTATATGGTGATTGAGTCTGCTAATAGATCAGGTACTATTAGTCTGGTATCTGCTATAACGGGGAGTTCATTACATGGGCAGTTCCGTAGTTGCGGACGTACACTTCATAGACTTTGAGGACCTAGAGCTTCCAAATTATGAAGTCTTTGGATTTTGAAATATGTGCATTTGAAATATCTCTGATAGAATGTAAAACCTGAAAATTTCATTCCAATCCCATTCTAAGTCTGCGAGTTAGGCCACGACAAACCACCGTTGCGGACGTATTCACAGAAATTGCACTTTCTGGACTCTTT
This sequence comes from Ophiothrix spiculata, assembly GCA_000969725.1. Taxonomy (NCBI): domain Eukaryota; kingdom Metazoa; phylum Echinodermata; class Ophiuroidea; order Amphilepidida; family Ophiotrichidae; genus Ophiothrix; species Ophiothrix spiculata. The sequence continues at coordinate 12,017 of JXSR01S018114.1, forward strand.
GTGTTTCAGTCAAAATTGCTATGAAATGTGCAGATCTTTGGTTGAAACTGATGCAGTTTTATTTGCAAGAAGAACCAAACCTTAAGAATGGCAGCAAAGAAAACATCAGAACTTAAATGTTTGAGCTATAATTTCACAATGTTCGACCGTTGCGGATGTACATTTTTTGCGTTGAGGACGTACTCTATGAAAATTTCAATATGCACGTCCGCAACAAGTTGCATCCAATATTTCTGAATAATGAACATGGATTCAGAAAGGGGCGAAGTATCAAATCAAAGGAGTTATATCAAATTAAAATATTTGCAAATTTAATTTGTTTCAAACAACAAGAAAAAGTAGTACAGGATGGCTGAAAGTAGCATTTTTTTGAAATGTACGTCCGCAACATGCCATTTTTGACATTTTGTCCATGTCTTGTAAAGCCTGATTCTAAAGCAAATATCAATCCATTTCACTATATGCTATAACCTTTTATTTGAGACATAAAAGGCGTTATTTGAACTATGTTTAATTTTTGACGATTTTGAAAAATGGTTGACCTAATTATGGAATAGCCCACATTTATAAGGTGAATATAATGGGAAACAACGCACTGCGAAAATGACATGAAAAACATTAATGTTATCGTTATATTAGCTAGAGATGGTCAACACGCCAACGGTAAAAATCGAATTTCCGAGGGTAATTTTAAGTGGCAAAACAAATGTGAAACACCTTTATTTTCCTTGATATGTTTTGTAGAGCCGGTGTTTACCACAACAACAAAAAACAAACAAAAAAATCTATTATTAAGGATATTTTTGAAGACTCTAGAACTAAAAGGGGGTTAAGTCACAGAATCTTGAAATTGAGTTGTGTCAATTTACTGCTACAGAATGTGACATTCTGTAAAAGTTTTGTAGTAATTTGATGATCAGAACATGCGTAAAAGTCACTGCGAAATACAGCAATACCATTCAAGACTACGCAAATGATTTTATGTTTGTGTCGTTTTCTCAGTTTGTACTCAATGTGATTTAACCCCTTCTAGTTCTAGGGTCAAATAGAGCACAGGTCACATTTGGCATTTATTGTTGATTGATGACGACACACGGTTAAATAGAAATACAACCCCTTGTGACAAACAATACATTAAAATAAAGATAATTACACTCTGAACACGGTTCTGAAAGAAAAATTGAAAACAAAGCAAATAGTTTTTGAAATTTTGCCATTTAAAAAAAGCCATATGCGCATGCTCAAAGGCAGTTCCATTTGTGCAATAGGGATTAAAAATATACCTATGTTCATCATGGTAAACTTAAAGTAAATGCATTTTACAAATATAATAAATTCTACGTATTTGTTTATAGTTCACACTTTATTAATAAATCAATTCAATTATCGTCTGAGCCTGAAGGTAGTCCTTTTTATGATACAAACACAAATTAAAACCCACCATTCAATCAGATTACCTCAATCAGACTCTACCAATGTTTAGTATTTTCCTAACTTTTATACATGGCCTTTGCAAGTCGATTGCCGTAAAATCTTCCCATGGTATAACTCTTTCGAGCCGATCATGACTCTTGCGTCTTGCGGAAAGGTACAAAACATTGTGTTTTATAGGGCGTGCCTTAGCTATATGATTTGAAGTTGACATTTTAAGATTCTTCTTCAAAATACGGTCATTTTCATATGCGAACCTTCTAAATATGATATTTTTTCCTTTTTTTAGACGGAAAAAATATTTTCCGATTCTTTAAAGGTATTTGAATACTTATTCTTGAACATTTATAATCTCTAGTAAGTCTTCTTTTAAATAGCATCCGATTTAACAACATTGTATATGTTACACTGTAATAAACTTAGAAATAAACCCGAGATCTGACCAAAATGAAATATCTACGCTTTTGAATAGGAGAAGATTTTTTGCCTAGCACGCAACGGTGTCGTTTCACTGCAAAACACACAGCAGCGTAGACAATGAAGCTCGATAATTGATCTGCACTTATCACTAACAACGGGTGTCCTTTGTTGTGTCAATGCAAATGAGTGGCATTCACTTTTAATGACAGAGTGACAATTCCCCAAATTGCGGCTTTGCAGACGCCGATCGGACACCGGTGGTTATGTGACCAGGGTATTAGTCTCATTGACCAATGTGTCGCCAATGATTTCATGTTAGGTAGAACATGATGATATGCAACTTGCAATAATTATTCTTTTTTTCAATAATCGTGAAATTTACAGGATTTCATATTTTTACTATGTAGTTTGAAAATATATCAAAATACATGCAATTTTTGGACTATGGCCGAAAATACACTGGACTGAGAAAGGTGTTTCGCTCAATTGTAGTGTGGGAATACATTGACCACCTCTACAGCGTATCATGCAATTCTACGAACCAAGGTCCGTTCATAGTACGCCGCACTGCGGTGCGTTACCGCACTGCAGAAAGACAAAATTGATGCTGCAAGTTTCTGCGTTGCGGTAAAATGACGTCCCAAGTTGTGCGGCACGACTGCATTTTACTGCAGTGACCTGCAGTAAAATATCGCACTGCATCATATTGCAGTATAGAGGGTTTGCACGACGCGATACGCACCATACACGCAGACCGTTTCGACGCCATCTTGGTGGAGCGCGGAGTAGTTTGTTATGTAAACAAGACATCAAAATCGACTGTAACTCGTGATTGACTTCAAATTATGACTTGAACATTATACAAAATGAATGTACTGTATATTCTTGTCATCATTAGTTGTGATGTGGTGTCTTGAATACTGCGAAAAGATTGTAATGTGACGGGACTTTTTGTTTCCCGGCCCATGAAAAAGGTGTTGTGAGTATGATATGACGTCACGTGCAAACCCTCTATGCTGCAGTTTGATGCAGTGCGATATAAGTGCGTACTTCGTCGTACTGCA